>PVJS01026974.1:0-26593 GCA_004027185.1 Glis glis | reverse complement strand
AAGGTTATACCTTTAAAGATATTTTAATAGAAAAATTTATCAGCCATGCTTTTCTCTTCTTCTCCACCCCTTCCAATCCTTGCCCATATGCAGAGGTATTTTCTTTGTTGCAAGGGTAATGTGTATGTAGGTAATTTGTAGATTTTAAACATATCCTATCATAAAACTTGTTTCTCTTTCCGATATCGATTTTATTTTAGTGACTGAAAAACACACCAGCTAAGCGAATGTACCATGCTTTTCAATTTCTTCCCTTAACACTAGAGACTTTTTTTTCCTGTCATAGTTGAAGCTGTCACAGACATCAATGAGAACAGCTTTGGGGAAAATGGCTTCCTACTCTACCTTTTTTTTTCTTTTTTTTTTTTTGGCGGTACTGGGGATGGAACCCAGGGGTATTCTACCTCCAAGCTACACCCCCAGCCCTATTTTTTATTCTTTATTTTGAAACAGGGTCTCACTAAGTTGCGGAGGGCCTCACTAAGTAGCTGAGGCTGGCCACGAACCCGGATCCTCTGGTCTCAGCCTCCCAAGTACTGGGATTACAAGCGTGCGCCACCACGCCTGGCTCCTACTCTACCTTTTTATAAACTAGTCTTGAAATTCTCAATTCAGCACAGAATTGGCAGTTGCTATTGAAGTTTCAAACATCTGGCAACTTTCTTGCCTGACACATCTGGGAAGGAGGGACTGATTTGTGATGGAACAGATTTCTTGGCCCAGAATGCAGGCTGGCCAGGATCAGCTGCCTATTATGAGACATTCCCGCTTGCCGGTGCTGTGATCTCTTTCCAGGGGTCGGAAGCTTCATCTACCAGGAGAGAATCACTTCATTAGTGATGGCGATGCACACGGATGGGATCACTCTCTTCCTCTTGATGTTACCATAGAGATCTCCAAACATCTTATGGAGCTTGATCTTCAAGGCAAGTGAAGTCATTAGGGGGAACCCCATTCTAGAAATAACTCGAGATACTGAAGGAAGTTATAACAGAAATTGGGAAAAGTGAGAATAAATCTAACAATATGGCCCTGACTGCCAAAAATTTATAATACTCAGTGGGATAGGCTAGGAGCATGGCAGGGAGCTAATAGGGACTTTGTGGTTCTACCTTCTTAGCTCACAAGAATGCCCAGTCTCTCAGAACATCTACCCCAATCTTCCACACAGTAAGAAGGGCAAGTAATGTCCAATGTGACCCCACCTCCCCCATCCATTTGGACACAGGAGTGGCCTGTGACACTAGCTGACCAGGAGCCCTTTCCCTTGGGAATTTGGAAAACCTCTACCTTCCCAGAGAATTGTAAAGTTGTCATTTTGGCAAATACCCCTAGGCATTACATTTGCAGTGTGGGTAGCTTTGAGCGAGCTGGTGGGGCCTCGTGCACCCCTGAGGGAGCTGACATGTTCCAACACCAGCAGTCGCTCTGGCCAAGCTCCCTCCTTGGCAGGGGCTGTCTTTATCTTTCTTGTCCACTCCAGACATAAGCATATGAGCTGCAATGTTACTCAGTCCACATAGTTCAGGATGTCTCCTTAATAGTCACAAGGATGTAGAATCCGCAGTTTAGGAAACTGTTAAATTTAAGCAGCTATCTATTAAAGTGTAGATAATTTCAGGCATCACCACTGGGTGAGTCTTATTAACGACAGTTAATAACCCTTTCTAATCAGCATAATATTTCTCCACTATGGTGGGCTTAGAAATAATCTGTGGTACTTGCAAAGATGTATAGATCCTGAAGACCAGCTTCTCCTGCAAAATTGCAAGGTTTTCTGCTGAAATGAATTGTTAGTGTCTGAGTCTGTATGGTAAATGCCACCCAGAAGAGCTTCTCCTTCATTAATTAGAGATCCCTCCACGGCCCTATGTCTTCCATCAGCTTCCTGGGTCCTTTGTATTAGACTACAGCAAATGTGATCAGAAATCCTCTTTTGCTGCTGCAGGACTGGAATTCACCTGTTTTATTCCCCCTGCAATGTGGGTTACTCAGTCTTCTGCATGGTGTGGATTTTTTTTTTCCATTCTGAAAGTATGGAGCAAGTGCATAGCCAGTCCAAAGGGCAGGAAGTCAGGCTTTGAGCAGACCAGAGAAGTCAGGCTTTGAGCAGACCAGAGTCCTGACCATCAGGCTACTTGGTGTGATCCTCTGGGTGAAAAGCTGGATGTGGTGGCATATGACTGTAATCCCAGTATTTGGGAGGCTGAGACAGGAGGATGGCAGGTTCAAGGCCAGCCTCAGCAACTTAGCAAGACCCTGTTTCAAAATAATAAAAAGGCCTGGAGGTATAGATACAAGTAGAATGCCCCTGGGTTCAATCCCAGTACCACCACCACCACCAACAACAACAAAAAAGCTGGCCCCCGGTAGATACAAAGGCATATGCTGAAAAATGTTTGCAGGAGCTTGAAAAATAGCTGCTTCTGAAGGTGTTTGAACACTGGCTTGTCTGTACTGTCAACACAGTTTATCTGCACTGCCCATGAAGTCACATTGTACTGGACAAAGATAAACTTTGGTCCCATCACAGAATTATCATACATTCTAAATTAATGTCATCCAAGTTAATGAGGTTTTACTGTAATGCCAAGTGTAAATGCAGGGACTGGGAAGGGGTGGAATTAATCATGTGATTCTCCTCATTGATAAAGGATGGGAAGGCTAGGAGATGTTCATTGGAATACAGGAGTCAGAAGCTTACTGAGTTGGTCACACCGGCTGCATTTAAAGGAAAAACATAGAATTTCAGACTGGAAAAAAAAATTTTAAAGGTCATCTTGCCCACCTTCTTCATTTTGCAGATGAAAAAATGTAATCAAAGAGGTGAGATGGTTGTCTAAAGTCATATAGCAAAGCCCAATCTAGATGTTATTTAAATAAGATATTTAGATTTCAATTGTCTTTTAACAACACTGCCATGGGGATTATTTTAGTGGAGTTAACATTCCCTTGCTCCTGCCCTCCACATCTACAAATTCCACAGAAACGATAGAAAAGTATTTAAAAGTAGCCACCTTTGTCAATCACAGTGGGTACTCTCTTTGAATCTGTGGAGGGTCCTTGAAAGATGACAGGGAGCTACTGAGGACAGTCTCAATAGCAGAGGGAAGGAATGGCTCAGGACACCGTGGGCAAATGCTGGCACAGAAAGGTGGGGGTGGCACAAGATTGCTCTTGGTCAGGAGATGGTAGAAATACAGGAGGGACCCAGAAGGTAACTGACAACCTGATTGGCTAGGTTACCGCAGGCAGAGCTAGGTTACCACCCCACAGGTGGGGTGACCCTATATGAATATTCTCCCCTTCCCCCAAGCAGCAGAAATCACATTTCTCTTCCAGATGAAAAAATGTGTCTAGCTGTTTAGCGTGGAAAGGACAGGCCAAGCCCTAGGGCGGCTTGAAGCCCCTGGGTGAAAGAGGGACACACAGGCCCAGAGGACCAGTGCCTTGAAGCCCAGCCAGCTTGTCCCACTGCCAGAGCACAGAGCAGCCTGTGGTAGATCTTTGACCTTCTTCCAGGCCAGCAGCAGATCAACTAGCCAGGGGGCTCAGCCAAGAGGCAAGCTCACAATTAAGAGCCCGCAAACATTTGAATGGGGCCATTTCCTGAAAACACAGGAAGCATTTCATCCTAAGGTAACATACCAGCCATCCTGTGTCTTCGGATGTAATGCGGTGGCTGCTGGTTCACATCTTCTGTCGTGGGCGATCATTCTTACTTTGTGTGGGGGAGCAGTGACATGTGAAGAAGGCTGGCAGGGAAGCTGGGAGGCAGAGGGTCTCCTGCCCTGCAGTTACTCTCACACTGAGCTGATAAAATGGGCACTAACAGGCCAGAGGAGTCCCATTACAGTTTCTGCTGTCTTGGAAATCTCAGAAGTCACATGACTCAAAATAGACTGCATTGATCTTTAACCTGACCCGGGCAATCACCATCATCAAATGATGGTGAACTTCCTCTAGGTCTTAGGTCCACTTAGACTTTGCAGTTGCCCCCGTGTGGCTCAGCTGACCAGCTGTACAGGGGTTCACTCAGGATGCAACCCTGCGTGTCTGGAGAGCTTTTCTGTACGTGTGCAATAGCTTCACAGCCTCCCCTACAGCAGGCAGTAATAATATGAGAAAGACATTTTATAACAAAGTAGACCTTATAAACCAAAACATGAATGCTAAAATAAAATCTCCAATAAACGACTTGAATGAGTTAATTGAAGAGTGAATTAATAAATAAGATTGGACTAAGGAATTCTCTCAAATCACAGGTAAAGGGGAAAAAACAGGTAAAGGAAATGCTCAGAGGCATGAAGGATAAATCCAAAGGTTTCAAAATCTATCTAATAACAGCATTAGAAGAAGGGAATAGAGACCATAGGGATGGAGGAAATACAAGATCTGGGGATAAAAAGGCTAAGGATTTTCTACAGTTAAAAGAAAGACATTACTCATCAGATTAAAAAGGACTACTGAATACCAAGTAGAATTAATTGAAAAACAGACCAAGAAATAACACCTGGATAAATTGTAGTGAAATTTCAAAACATCAAAGATAAAGAAAAGTAATTCCAAAGATTTCCAGAGGATAAAGGTAGAATATTTATGTATGAATGAAAACAAATTTACCTCAAACATACTGGGTAAAAGAAGGCAGTAGAAGAAAATCTCTAAGGTGCTGAGGGAGGGGTTGGAGAGAATTAAATACATAAATTTTTGGAAGGGCTCAAATAACTTACTACTCATGGAGTCTCCTGAAAGAATAGTTAGAAGATATATTCCAGCAGGAAGAAGACACTAGTAGGAAAAAGAAAAATCAAGCATGAATGAAGCATATATTAATGTATTAATTGTGCTATTACAAATAATTTTATACAACAGTTTTAAAAAAGAGAGCTTTTATTAAACCAGAAATCTCAAATATATTACTATAGTAAATCAAATGACCACAAAAATCAATGCTATTTTAAAGTCTAGACAATGTATTTTTATCATATAGTTATTTCAGAACATTTTGAAGACAATATTGAAGTTGTCAGTTCTCCATGAGTTGGGGAAATATTGATAAAAATAAATGATTTGAATAAATAAATTAGGGGAAACAGATGAACTTATTTATCTATCATTTGGAAGAATTTAAAAAAGAATGAACTTCTCTCTCCATTCCTTAAGTGTGACCTACACGTAGTAACTTCTTTCCAAAGAATGTGCAGAAGCCTGACCATTGCTCCTCAGCCAGGTGATCAAGGGCAACACTGGCAGTGACACCCTGGATCTGATGTGGTAAGAACAGCACATTTTTGGTCTTTCTCCCAAAACCAAAACCCCAGTTGAATGATAAGAAAAACATCAGGCGAATCCCAATAGAGGCGAACCCCATAAACTATTTAACCAGTGCCCCTCAAAACTGTCAAGGTATCACAAACAAGAGATGCCTGAGAAACTGTCACAGCCAAGAGGAGCCTAAGGAGACATAATGACTAAATGTATAATGTATGGTCTGAATGGAATCCCAGAACAGATAAAGGACATAGGTAAAGACTATGAAAATCTGTGTACTGTATGGACTATTTTAGCTAATAATGATGTGTCAATATTGGTTCATTGGTTGTATCAAATGTATCATATTGGTGTAAGATATTAACAAGAGGGGAAATAGGATATGAGGTTTGTGGAACCTCTGTACTATCTTTGCAAATTTTCTGTGAATCTAAAATTATTCTTAAAAATTATAAAAAATACTGAGCTCAAATAAAGCCTTTTTATTTATGCATTTACTTATCCTCATTTCTGCAGATAATAAAACCTTAAGTATATGAATGAATGAATGAATATAAAAGAAAACAAACAAGAGGCCAGACTGTGAGCCAGGTATGGTGGTACATGACAGTAATCTCAGTACTTGGGAGGCTGAGACAAGAGAATCGCAGAGCTGAGGTCAGCCTCAGGAACTTAGCAAGATCCTGTTTCAAAATAAAAAATAAATAAAGAGAGAGGGGTATAGCTTGGAGGTAGGATGCCCATGGGTTCAATCCCCAGTACTAAAGAAAAAAAAAGCCAGGCTGTGAACTTCCCATGGCAACTTTCCCTACTAATATCATGGGTATGTAGAGCTGGGTTGGTCCTTCACATCTGAGGATGAGTTGTTGCGATTAACGCTCCGTGGGCCAGTTGCATTACAGGCCACGGGTGAACACTTTAGAAACAGGCATTTAATAAGGAGGGCTTGAGAATCCTCTAACTGACTCGGCAGCCACCGAAGCACCTGGAGTCACAGGAGACTTCTGAAGTGGAACCATTCACCAAGCCTAAGACAATCATGATGATAATAGTCATGCTGAAATTGCACCCTATTATTGTGCTGTATGGGTTCCATGTTTAATTCTTTCTTCTGGTGTTCATAATGGCCCATTGATGCAGGCAGAGGTTGTCCTGCCTCTGTTAAGAAGTTGAGACTATCTGCTTCTTAATTAATCTCTTTAACCAACTGTGGTTGCTGCACACAGACCTACAGGCAAATAGGCAAAATCCACCTTTGGACAATGACATTGCTTTCTCTGATAATTAGCCCTGAACAATCTGTTAACTAGCTGCCAATGCTTTTGTCTCCCAGCTCCACACTCTGATTTTGGAATCTGCTCTTGGCTCCCTCAATTTTGACAGACTAGCATACTCTCCTCTTTGTGACATGGAACCAGTTTTATCCTTGGCCCTGAGCTTTGTTTGCTCAACAGATGTTAGGGGTGTCCATCTCCTCCCCTGCTGCCCCCACAAAATGCACCATCATATGAAGCTCTATATCCTCAGTAGGGTTGGCTATCCAACAGTGATTCTCAGACTATCTGATGTGAAAGTATTGTGTATGTGTGTGGAGGGGTACCCACAGGCTTTCTAACTCCAAGCTACATATACCCCCAGCCCTTTTAATTTTTTTTAATTTAAACAGTGTCTCGCTAAATTACTGTTCACTGGCTTCAAACTTGCGATCCTCCTGTCTCAGCCTGCCAAATCCTGGGATTATAGGTGTGCACCACCATGCCCAGCAAGATCAGTATTTAAAAATATTTCCAGTTTGCTCAAATCAACACATTTATACAGTAAAATAAAAATAAATTACTAAAAAAGTAATTACAATAATTATAAATTACTAGAAAAGTAATATAGTAAAATTGCAGTAAAATTAATGGATATAAGCAAAAATATAAGCCAGAATTGTTTCTTATTGAATTCAACAGACATAAAATGACTCTGGAGATGCTACAGAAATTTCTGAATGCTAACTCCAATTCCTGTCTTTCACCTTTTGTGGGCGGTTAGTAGCCTGCGGGTCACAGCAGCCCGAGTAGGACATTTGGAGTGACAGCATTATGGAGGATGTGGCCAGTGACCTTGCTTGGATGTGAAGTTCTAGGGTAAAGGGCTGAGGAGGTCTTGACACCCACTGCGCTTTAGAAATGAGCACCAAAAGCCGGGCGTGGTGGCGCACGCTTGTAATCCCAGTACTTTGGGAGGCAGAGACCGGAGGATACAGGTTTGCAGCCAGCCTCAGCTCTCTCTCTCTCTCCACAACTTCGTGAGACCCGGTTTCAAAATAAAGTATAAAAAATAGGGCCGGGGGCGTAGCGCGGAGGTAGAACGCCCCTGGGTTCAATCCCTGGTACCACAAAAAAAAAAAGAAAAGAAATGAGCACCAAATGGGGAAAAAAAAAGTCATCTAGATTTCATCTTTGATGAAACTAGGAGAAAGTGAAGGAGGGTGTCAGACACATGAGTACGTAGGGTGAAGGAAGGCCCAAGAGGGACAATTGCCCTTGTAAGTCGGAGCCAGCACTTCTCCAAGGAAGAAAACATATCCTCAGGCCAAAAGTTGAAAATACCTTGTTTGGAACAAGGGGAAAGTGGGTAGCCTGGTGGTGGGAGCGTGCCTAAATCTGGTTTGATGTGGAACTAGCTGAAGTTTGGGTGGGGCAGGCCATAGGCACAGGAAGCAGCCTATTGGTGAGGCGGGAGGAAGGAGTGAGCCCAGCACTATGGGACACATGGTAGAAGCTGATGCATATGAGAAAGGAAATAAGTGAGGATGGAAACATTTCCCAACCTCCTTGACATCTTAATCCATGTGATCCTCCAGCAGTGAATAATCTTTCTTTCTTGAGGAATAAGTACCGATTTGTTTGCAATCAGAAGGCACCACTTTGAAATATCCTGTTATGGCTTGGATTTCAAATGTACCCCAGACCTCCTGTTATAGATAAGGCAGCCATGTTGGAGGTGGGGCTTGGTTGAAGGGGAGGGATCCCTGGGGTGTAGCCTTGGGGACTATATAAATGGTCTTCCTCCCCTTTCTCTCTCTCTCCTTCCAGCCTCAACGATGTGAGAGCTCATGCTTCTGCAGACTTCACCCAGCCTCACATGGACTCTGAAATCACTGCAGCCTCTGAAATCTCCAGAATTGTGAGCAAATAACTCTCCCTTCGTAGAAGTTGTGGTGACCATGTATTTTTGAGTCACAGAAGTGGGAATGCTGAATGAAACATATCCCTTCCTAGTTAAAGTCTTCAGACATTCAGAGACAAATTTCATTCAGAAATGACTAACAAGAAAGGAACCAGTACAGGAACTGTGCTAAGATAAGAAAGACATATATGGAACAGAAAAAGAAAACAAACAAACAAACATAAAGGGTAAACAAAGAACATTTGCTGGAACGATATTGCCACAAAACCCTGGCAAGTATCTGCTATGATTTCAAAACATGCAATGACACAGCTCCTTGTATGTAACTAAAAGTCAAGGTGCAGATGAGTGGGGTGAGGGGAAATGTGGTCACATAACAGAAGAGGCTGGTAGAACAGGGGGAAGAAGTGTAAGAGGAGATAAAACCATTGCAAAACTGAGGTTCAAATTGGTAGGGAGGAGCCGGGCGTGGTGGCGCACGCTTGTAATCCCAGTACTTTGGGAGGTGGAGACCGGAGGATCTGGGTTCGCGGCCAGTCTCAGCTGTCTCTTTCTCTCTCTCTCTCCCTGTCTCTCTCTTTTTCCCTGTCTCTCTCTCTCTCTCTTTCCTTAGTGAGGTCCTCTGCAACTTTGTGAGACCCGGTTTCAAAATAAAGTATAAAAAATAGGGCCGGGGGTGTAGCGCGGAGGTAGAACGCCCCTGGGTTCAATCCCCGGTACCGCAAAAAAAAAAAAAAAATTGGTAGGGAGTATGCATTGGTCTAACCTCAGTGATGGGTAAATTTCAATATCAATAAATTAAAATTTCATATGCCTTTTGACTCAGCAGTTCTGCTTTTAAGGATTTTTCCTATAAGTATTTACTCACAAATGAAATACCGGGTGAAATAATGTGAACAAGCTTATTAGTTGCATCAACATTTATAATAGCAGAAATTTGGGAATGAACTATATATCCGTTTAGGAAGAGTCATTCTATAAATTATGGTGACATGTACAATGGAATATCATGCAACCATGAAAACAGTAAGATAACTGCACATGAATTGATATACATCTCAAAATAAACTTTAAGAAAAGAATGAGGCTGGGTGCAGTGATGCAAGCCTATAACCCCAGTACTTGGGAGGCTGAGAGAGTAGAATTGCAAGTTCAAGACCAACCTTGGCAGCCTAAAGAGACCCTGTTTCAAAACAAAAAAATTTAAAAAGGGTCTGAGGGTGTAGCTCAGTAGTAGAGCCCCCTGGGTTCAGTCCCCAGTAAAACACACACACACACGCACACGCACACATACACACACACACACACACACACACACACACACCAAAAAAGAATAAAGAAGCTTCATAAATACTGATACAGTGATGTCCAAAATATTTTATTGATGGTTAAAAAATAATATGTAAGATAAGATAACATGTATAGGATTTTACCATTGCATAAAAAATAACACCATGCTGATCTATTTTTATTCTCATAGTCTATCTCTGTAAAGACATATAAAAAGTCGGTAAAGCAGTCATCTTTGGACAGGTTAACTCCTTGGTAACTACTGAATGTTGTACAATGTTATTCCATTGTATGTATTGCCTATTCAAGACTATAAATTAAACAATTTATTAAACAATAAAAAAGTGAAGCTCCTATGTGTCCCTGGTCAATCCTTCCTCCTCAGTCCCCACACTATTCTGCTCCTACTGATCAACCCAAGTTACAAGGATTCTCTTCACTTCTGTCTTTGCCAGTGGACAGTGAGACTTTTGAAGGCAGAGGCTTCATGTGTCACTCATTTCAGTGTGGTATAAAGATTCAAAACAGGTTCTACAGTCAGACTACCTGGGCTCAAGTTCTTTCTCCAGTTCTTATGAGTTCTGCGATCTTAAGGACATGACTAAACCTCTCACTGTCTCCACATCCGACTGCCTCATATGTAAAGTGGGAATAATGGTATCACCTGCCTTAGAGGGTTTTTGTAAGGATTAAGTAAGATAAATGTCAAGGCAGATGCCTGGCATGTTCTAAGTTTTTGGTGACATCTCTGCATTCAGCTAACAGACGGCCTGGTGCATTGTGGTGCTCAGGGCATTCTTGGAGGGAATAGATGCATGCCACCCTGTGATCTGGGGCTAATAGAGCTGTCTTTCTTCTGCTTAGCTGGTAGATGGTTCTAGATGATTCCAGTTGTTCAGCAGCCGAACATCCCTGATATGATAAAGAAGATGGCTATTTCAGTAGAAACCTGGAGGCATGCCCATTTGTGCCAACCCTAAATATATTTTTGTTTATCTCAGGGATCCAGATAACTCAGGGGAAATAATGGAAATCTCAGAATGAGGCTTAGTTACCAGACACTCTGACTGAGAGGCCAGGCTTTATCTGATCACAAAACAGCACCGGACAAACCAGCAATCCAAGCACAGTATAAATGGATTTTTCTTAAGTACTGTTCTCGATTGAGTTTCCCTTCATTGAGCTTTCCTTTTCAGGCAATATTATTTAGGTATGCTGAATCGAGATCCAATTTCTTTTTGAAGTTCAGTCTAGTGGGGAAAATGTTAGATCAGCATTTGCTAACCCTCTACAAATGACCTTGGTGAAGTAATCTCTTTCATAGTGTGTGGCTTTTTCTCCCTTTGTCAAGTCATGATAAGAAAACAAACAAACAAACAAAACAAACAAACAAACACCCCCTCCCCCAGCTCCATCACCTGGATACTGAGGCTCATAGCAAGGAAATGCAGAGGTGTATCTACAAACACAAGCTGAGCATTTCTTACATGTCAGGCTTGCACTTATAGTTCTGAAGAGTTAGACATGGATGAGTTTCATGTTAAGTAATTATTACAAGGACATCATTTGGCAAATATCTACTGAGCTCCTAGTATGTTTCAGGTACTATTTTTCTGTTTGGGATATATCAGTGATCAAAAATTCATCCTTTTGCTTTCTAAGTCACTTAGATATTCTTAGATGCCTGAGTGCTATTCAGAATAAATAGAAGGAAGGCCTAGATACTTCTCTCAGAGACTTAAGTTTCAACTTTCATCTATCTTTTAACACAAATGACATCAATGAATGTTATCAGCATTATTGTGTAATTATAATCTCCATGAGGAGGAGGCATGATTTTTCGTTAGCGGAGTGTATGACTATCCCATTTGGACACTGTGAATCAATAGTCAATAAGCATGAACTGTGTCTCCCATACCACAATGCCTGAAACTCACTGATTTCCCCACTTACCCTAGTACCTGGACAGCAAATCTCATTCGCCCCTCATTTCACATGATGAAATTAAATACCTCAAGTCATAGAAAAAAATCTTTTGCTCTCCTACTGTCTCCCACTCTTATCTCCCTTTCATGGCAGCTCACCCAAGAAGCCTCACTCATTGGAGGTGAAAGCTGGCAGCCAGAATGTCTGGGGACTCTCCTTCACACATCCTAGAATCCTGGAACATCCGAGTAGCAGAGGTCTCCAGAGAACACCCAGTGCAACCTCCCTGTGCAACAGATGAGGACTCAGAAGCCCAGAGAGCACCATCACAAGGTGACATAGCCAGAGATGAGAAGGCTAGGGCTGGAACCCAAGCCTCCTCTCTCCCTGCTCAGTGCCCCACACTGTAGCTCATGTGTTGTACAACATAGTCCTGTGTCTGCAGAGAAGATGGAGGCAGCAGGAAGTCCCTGTGGCCCAGTGAGTTCTGCTCCAACATGACTGGCCACTCAGCTCAATTTCAGCCCAGCTTTCCTGGAGTTGAGGATTTCCAGGGCATGAGCGTTTTCAAGAGTAGAAAGATAACCTCTCATGGACCAGTGGGGGCTCTGGGTTGCCAACATCAGGCTCTGGTCGACTTGGCCTGGAAAGGAATTATTGGAAGGAAGTAGGAGCTGAATTAATCAGTGGTAAGGCCAGAGAATGGCTTGAAAAATGCATAGGAACTAAAGGAAACTGGGTTTGGTGGGGAACCTGGCTGCAGTGACAGCAAGGTCATGTCATGGGAAGGGCCCATTTAGGCTCTATTGCTTTCACTGCTGGACCCAGGACAGGTTACATGCCACTACCCCCAGGGTTAGAACAATTTTCAAACTGTCACTGGATTCTTTTACATCATGACTGGCTTAGATTTCTAGCCTCAGGCAAGAGCAATGGGTTGGCCAAGCTTAGGCCACCTGCCCATGCCTATCCTGCCAAGGTGCAGAAGAGGGGGCACCAAAATCTCACAATTATAGCTTCCTCCAAAAATAAGAAGAGGATTCGGAAACTGGGCAGCCCAAAATATCAACAGCAACAAATGTCCTCTGTGCCTTCCAAACACACTAATGCAGCAGCCTCTGCTTGCAAAGTTCACTGGCAACCCAGTGGTGCACAGATTAACCAACTTGTAATATGACCAGCTTGGCTCCCAGAGGTGACCATGGGCACTGCAAGACCATGGCCCCTACTCTCCCACCAGACTCAGAGAAGCTGCTGGAAAGCATGGAGGGTCTCTGAGCTCTAGTCCCAGCAGCATTTCAAAAAATTTGGGAAGAAACCCACTGTGATCACTGAGCTGCCTTCAGAAGACAGTTCTAGTTTTGGGTCTGTCCTTAATGTTCAGTGTGGCTCAGACATTCACAATTCCTTCTGGATCCCACTTGCATGATTTTTTTTTTTTTGCGGTACCGGGGATTGAACGCAGGGGCGTTCTACCTCCGCGCTACGCCCCCGGCCCTATTTTTTATACTTTATTTTGAAACCGCGTCTCATGAAGTTGTGGAGGGCCTCACTAAGAGGAGAGAGAGAGAGAGAGAGAGAGAGAGAGAGAGCTAGAGAGCTGAGGCTGGCCGCGAACCCGGATCCTCCGGTCTCCGCCTCCCAAAGTACTGGGATTACAAGTGTGCGTCACCACGCCCGGCTTCCCACTTGCATGATTAACAATCTGCTTATACCAATCCCTACTCACCTAACTCATAGCCAAGGAGTCAGGGCTGGGGAGCCACTCTGCTGTCCATCTTGCCCCATATTTGGGTCTCATAAGCCTTTAGCTGTACTTAAGTTCTTGCCAGTGATGAAGTTCCTCTGGGAACAGGGATTATATATATTAAAAAATCTCTCCTTGGGAAGTAGAGAATAGGAAGTTGCTTTTCTAATGTTTGAAACCAATGTCTTAATCCCCAAGATTTATTTCTACTTGATATATATCCTCTTAAGTCCTTAGGTATGAGACAAGACAAGTGAGGTCTAATAGGATGGGATCTAGAAAGCCAGGGTGAGGCTTAGTAAGTGCTGTACTGGCAGGTGATGACCCTGGAGTACATAGAAGCAACAAGGATGCAGGATTCTTGGACTGCCCGGAGCAGAATCAGGGTGAGCTGCTAAGCACCGCCTATGGGCACCCATGCCAAAACCATGATATTTCTTCTTTTGCTTGTGCTACTTGACATTTTGTCAGCCAGCAAAGCAACATCTCCCCTCAGGATTCAAAAGGAAATTACAGCTCACTCTTTCAGCCCAGAGAAGCAAACACATTTCTTGGTGTCCAATCCCTTGTTCATTGGTACAGTCAAGCTTTTACTTAGATGCCCCAAATGCAAGTCCTTGCCTCATTCCATTTCTCTCCCTCTCTCCCTCTTTCTTCCTTTTGTCTCTCCTGTCCCTTCTCGTTCCTTCCCTTCCTCCCTCCCTCCATCTCTGCCTTTCCTCTTTCCTTTTTCTCCTTTGCCAACTTAAGAGCCACACACATTTGCTAAATGTCTATTATAAGGCCTACTTATTCAATCTTCCCAGCAAACGTATGAAGACTCTTATTCCACTTATACAGATGATGAAACTGAAGCTCTGGAGAGGTTGAGAAATGGACACAGGTGTGCCTAAAAAGTCTCTGGGTGGGTGGAGACAACAGCTATGACTAATGATACTACATCCAGTGTCCTTTTCTAACACTTTGATATATCTGAAATGTACCCAAAGGAGACCTTTGGGTTATTAACGTGTAGTTAATACACATGTCACAGCCTTCTCCCCATCCTCAACACTAAAGAGAATTCTGACTTTGTTCAGGTTCCCCACCCCCTTCCTTCTTATAAAGATAGGAAAGAAGATGTATAGATCTACATAATAAAGAAATGAGGGGAAAGAAAATACACAGAAATATGTATTTATGTATTTAGAGAGAATTTGGGGGATATTGGAGAGAAAGAGACTTTGATAGAGCTGAGGTAAGAGGACTTAGAGAGAGGAGGATGCTAGTCTCAGAGAAATTCAAATAAAGAGTTTAATTAATGATACATATCTTTTGGCTGCTGATCCAAATTTCATTGAGTAGGGAACTTATTGAGACTAAATCACATGGGCTTTAAAGATTTATTAGGGTTAAATACCAACCTCAGATTTGTATGATGGAAACCATTCATATTTCTCAGTTCAAGTATTACATTGAAGTAGAACCTTACATTTCAAGTGTTAAAGGACCAAAAAAAAAAAAAGAGGTACATGAAACCATTTGTCCAAGACTACATACGTAATTTATGTTGTTTAATAGATGTCTAAAGCCAGACCTTTGGATTCCAAATTTAATGCCATTTCTCCGACATCATGATGGGTTTTTACACCTTCACTAATGATCTTATGAAGGGAAATACAGGGGTCTGGGCAGGATATCCCTAGAAATGGAGGGAAAAGCAGAGGTTGGATGGTTTCCAGATGCTGAATCGATTCCTCCTTTCATGGTCTGGTGCTTATCTCCCATTCCATTTTGTGTCCTTCTGTTCCTCAGACCAAAATAAATAAATAAATAAATAAATAAATAAATAAATAAATAAATAAAAGATATTTACTTATCCTGGGATATAGTGTTAGGACTTTGCACCCTCCCCCAAATTTAATGCCTTGGGTTCACAGATAAATTATTTGTTATGATTCTGGTGCAGTGACGGTGCAGAGAGACGAATGGCCTTCATTTCTACCCAGGTGGGCAAGATGGGGTGTGTATAAAGATGTCCACTGCATGTGCAGAAAGGTAGAAGAAATCAGAATTCCAGCCTCTTGCCAGAGAGTGGCTGAGGTGATACGTACCTGTGCGTGCTCTCTACCATGCTAATCAAATACCTGTGATAATGAACTTATAAGAGGTAAAGGTTATTTTGGTTCACAGTTTGGACTTTCCAGTCCAAGTTCACACAGACGCATCGCTTTGGGCCTCTGGATGGCCATGGTGGAGAGTGCAGGACAGAGCAAACTGTTCACCTAATGGCCAGGAAAGGAAAGGGAGACCAGGGTCCCATAATACCCTCTGAGGACCCGCCCCCAGTGACCTCATGACCTCTCCTTAGGCCCCACCTCCTAAAGGTTATACATCCCATGAGCACCTACCTGGGGACCAAGCCTGAAAGCATGAACCTTTCAGGGTTATTTCTCAAAACCACAACCCCTGTGTCTCTCTTGGGGAGGGCTGAGTTGCCAAAGTAAGAGGAATATTTCCCAAGGCTTGAAAGGGAACTTCGGGGGCAAATTTGGGGAAACCAGTAGCTAGGAGAGGAAAGGGGCAACCATTCAAATCCTTTGTATATGTAAGCACCACCAGCCACATTCTGGCTAGAACTGAGTGACCCTAGGATCAGAGATCTACCCTGTTCCTATTAGGCTGTTTTAAATTTATAAAGTTGTTTTCCCTAAGGGGTTTTGAAGGAAAAAACCAAAACACAAGCACCTCTGGTCTACCTCAGTTGAACTAAGTCTCCCTTGAAAAGCAGATTTTTACCCATTCTGGCTTTAGGAAGCTATGGCCTTTTCTCCCTAGAACTTGGTCTCTGTGGTGGTATTTCATGAAGAAAAGAGAGAAGGAACAAAGAGTAAAGCTTAGTGCCAGGGAAGTGGTACTGCACCACTTCTGGTCCTCATGGTCCCATATGGATTCTACTAGTCTGGTTTTTGGAAGAAATATCTATTTGAGCAGGTGTCAAATAACCTGCCCTCTGAACTCGAAGGGCAGTGAGGTCCCTGCAGAGCCTAACCTCTTTAGATGTTAACAAACTGGCTTCTTACTCTGAGCCCCACTTTACTTCTTGGGCTCAAGCCTCCCTGTGCCAGAGCCAATATGGGGACCAAGAGCCAGTACTATTTACAAATTTAGAATCCCTGGGCAAGGTAGAGTGGATCAAACAAACTGCTCCTATTTTACCTTTTCAAATCCCTTGTCCCAAGCCTGGGTTTGAACTTGACTCACAAATAAAGAAATAAAGGCAAATGGATTTTTAAACTTGAGTAGAGAGGGGAGGTCTGGGGAAAATCTAGTTGTGACACTTATCACCTGAATGAGGCATTATTTTAAATATCCATTTATTAGCAGGTTCACTTTTAGAGCAAGCAGGGAGGCTGAGATGGAGACTGGCGGTCCTCCCAGGCCAGCGGTCAGACCACAGGCGCCCCGGAGCTGGCTTTTTGACTCCTCTCCTACAAAAGCCACCTACCGCGGGGGACGGCTTGGTTCCAGGGAGGTGTGCACCTCAGTTACTTTGTTCCGTGGCTCATTAGGGGCTTTGCTTTCCTTTTGAAATGGGATTGCACGGGTCTACTTTTGCGTGTGTGTGTGTGTGTGTGTGTGTGTGTGTGTGTGTGTGTGCTGTTCTTGCGTAGGGGTCCCAAAGTGCTGCTAAGGTGAGCTTCCCTGGCTGCAGGGACAGGGGCTGTATAGATAGATGGTGGCACCAGAGGCAGCCGCTGCGATTCATTCCCACTGCAGCGTACAACACAGAGTGACTTGCGGAAGGCCTGCAGTCCTGATCAATGTATCCAATTGGACTTTTGGAAATCCACCCCAATTTTGTTGGTGTGTGTGTGTGTGTGTGTGTGTGTGTGTGTGTGTGTGTTTGGGGAGGAGGTGATCACGTGACCGCCCATCTCTCCAATCTGGGTACCAATTAAGCAGACTGTGGCCAAGAGGGAAAATCAATGAACAGAGTGCCCACGTTGCCCTGGCCTTCCAAAGCACTGCAGAGTTAGAGTCTCCGGAAGGGCGAGCCGAGTACACCGGGGAAGAGGAGAGCCGAGGACACCGTTTGCCCCTGTTCCGCCACTGGGGGCCGCAGTCACCTTCAGCGTAGGGAAGTGGGGAGAAGCAAAGCCCGCGGGTGGCTTCGGGCGCCAGGCTCGCTCCAGGGCACAGGTCCGCCGCCCCGCAGCGCTGCAACCGCGACCCAGGACCTGCGGACGCCGCCTTCCCCCGGCTTTGGTGGCGCACCCATCCCCTTGCTCCCCCTCTGCAGCCTCGGGCAGGGCACCCCCTGGAGCGTCCGCCGCGCCCCTTGCCGGGCCCGCCCCCTCCCGTCCCCTGGGGAGCGCGCAGTTGCAGCCGGCGCGCCCTGCCAACCTGCGCGCCCCGGGCGGGCGGCGATGGACTCGCCCAGCCCGGCTCTCCGCCGCCGGGTTCCTGGCCCGTGCTGCCCACAGCCTCCAAGCCCGTGACGTGGCGGCGCCGGCCGAGACACGAAGGCCAAGGCTGGGGCCGCTCCGGGGCTGAGGCCGCCTCCCGGGGCTGCTTCGAGCCGGAGCGCAATGCGAGCCAGTGCTGGCTGCCCGCTACCCCGAAGGAGCCGGAGCGCCCACCTCGGCCGCCGTGCTCGGGTCCTAGCCTGGGCGCCGCGCAGGTGAGGGCAACCCCCGACTCAGGGCTGCAGAGGCTGAAGCTGCCCCAGCCCCCGGGGTGCCGCCCCAGGCGCGCGGAACCCAGGCTGCCCGGAGACACCGACCGGTTGGCTCGGGAGTCTGCCCGAGGCGCGGCGCCGAGGCCGTGCAGACCACTCCGGAGAGCAGCGGAGACCCGGCGAGAGCCCGGCGCTGAGGCCGCCACCCAGGTAACTTCGGAGAGCCGGGGACCGCAGGGGCACTGGAGAACACTTGTGCGTGTGTGTGCGTGTGCGAGGTGTGTTGCTGGTGTGCTCGCCGCGCGCGCGGTGAAGTCCGGGGCTGCGGGTGCGCCCTCCAGCCACCGCTCGGCCTGGGAGCACTGCGGGCCGCGGGGACCCTTTCCTCTGCACCCCGGGTTGTAGTGGAAAAGGTGTGTGTGTGTGTGTGTGTGTGTGTGTGTGTGTGTGTGTGTCGGGGAGTGGGGTGGGGTGGGGTGGGGTGGGGTCTTGTTTTGACTACACCTGGTGGAGCTATGAGGGATTCGGGAAGAGAAACAACGGCAAAATACCATGCAGTTTAGGGCAAGTTTTCCTGGTGGAGAATTAGCCTTAGAAAACGGCTTTTTGAGGGTTAAATGGGCGAGCTATCTGTGCAAAAAGCCTGACTTATCAGAGGCGCGAAGAAAGATGGAAAGCTGGGCAAATCTCAGAAGGACTGACCGGTGCATCGGATTCCTAAATTGAGATTCCCAGTCACGTTGACGTGGAAGGGGAGCGTCGTTCCTCCCGAGGCTATAAGGATGTTCAACTTCACCTGCCAGAAAACACCCGAGCCAGGCCCGGCGGGCAGGCGGGCGTGCACACTCATTCACATACTAATTCAAGCCGATGCAGCCTTCCTTCGCTCCCTGCTCTTCCACCATCCCTCCTGAACCGAGTACTCCTCTGTGCCACCAAAGTAATCATCTGTGCCCTCTGCAGGGGTGCAGGGAGCTTCCGGGGGGGCGTTAGAGCAGCGCTACTCTAACGCAATCTAGCATGGTTTTGCTGGGAGGTGGGGGCTGTGTGAAACGGCTGATACACGCTGGGGAAGGGGGTTGCATTCAGGTTCACTAGGAATTAAGTGCCTTTTGGCGAAGATGTAAGGGGAGGGAGAACCCCGACTGAGTGTGCTGTAAACGATATGGATCTATTTGATAAACTACACGGATTTCTCTTGTGGATGGGGCAATTGATTGGGAGGTGGTGGGACCATGCAAGCTGTCCTTGTAGCTGCGATTGAGAGCTTCATTGCTGAGCTTTGCTGTAATTGTATGCATGACAAATGAAGAGTTTCCTGGAGGAGTTTGGTGACATACTCTGTGACCAGTTATGCACCCCTCCTCCAGCAAATAAACTGCCACTACCAGCTCTTCCTGATGGGCAGGTCAGTAAATGGCCCATCTGTCCCATTTCTGTGGCCACTAGCATCACTAGCATCACGGGTGCCTTCTCAGCAGGGAGAAGCCAGCCTCCTGCTGTGGCCACAGGATGCCTTTTGGAATGAGTTCCTTGGAGGGGGGCGTCATTGAGAGCCTGGGAACAATATTTCAGGGATTGTTGAAATAAGAGAAGTGGGTTAGAGAGAGGAGGGTGCCGGGAGTTGTACAGTCCCTTTTAGTGGGCTTTCTTATGTATCGGAAGAGGAGAGTAGAGCAGGAAAGAGTGGCCGAAAAGAGCACTTTTGGAACAGAAATGCTCTTAGGTTACTGGAGCCTGGAGGGAAAGCTTTAAATGTCTGGTAAATAAAGTCTGATTTTTATTGTGTGCATCTGAGAGATTTGTATAGGTCTGGGACTGTGTGAAAATAAATGACAGTTGCCAGGGGGGAAAATAGATCAGTTTATTTGCATTTCTGATGAATTTAATGAGGAAGTGTACAGCATGTAATACTTGGTTGGAAGAGACAAAGGTTTCTTTGTGGGTGTTACGTTCCTTTTGAATTTTAGATATATAATGTCTCCTCTCCCCCACCCTACCCCGGCCCCGCTGATCTTAGAGGCAAAATTGATGTGCCTTTCCAGCTTCTTAAAGGCTTTGTATTTAATAACTCTCTGATATTCCCTCTGAAGCATCTGTGCCCCTGGGAGATGATCTCTCCTGTCTTGTTCAGAGCACACAGAACTGGCTAGGTGTTCTCTCACTCAGTTTTCCCCAAATGAGCCCTTTCTCAAATCTTGACAAATGTGGAGCAGAAAGCAGAGCTGCGTGGCTCTGTGCCTGCTGGGTAGGGATCTGATGACCAGGAAAAGGAAGGGGAAGGCCCCGCTTGCTGCTCCAGTCAAGTGCTGATGTATGTTTTCAAATTGGCTGGGAAAATGATTCTAGATTCCTCTGTGAATATGTTACTAATGCCCACTGATTAGCTTTTCCCACTCACATTCAAAGTTGGTTTTTGGAGTTTACTCTGCAGACTCAGTGTAAATTAGAAGGAAAGGAAAGAAAAGAAAAGAAAGAGGGCTCTTGAGTTCAAGGCAGGCGGAGGCAGATTCCTGTCTCAGGCATATTTCTAACTCATCACCTTGGTAAGATTCTTAACGTTTTACATGTAGTAAGAGAGTATCAGACTATATTATTAAATCCTCCCTTTCTTTTTTAGAAGAGTAGAACCCTTTAAATTAAATATATATCATATAAAAGTTAAATATATGAAACCGATTAAAGAGCAAGGTCCCTTTGTGGTATCTGAAGCACCCTTTGGGAACCCCCTCAGGGCCCCTCAGAGTACAGTTTGGGAATCACTGGAAGGCACACTCCTCTTTTGAGTGTTTTCAAATGAAATGTCATGGTTAACTAGCTCTGTTTTATAAATGTGTCATGTACCTTTCACCTGTATCAGGTCCTCCTTGATGGCTAGCTAAACTCCTACAATGGAGTTCTAGGAGGACCATACATTTTTCAGCCCTGGATCTACCTAGCCTAATTTAGTGCCTTCACATAAGTAGGTGCTTAGGAAATGCCTGCTGAATGGATTAAGAAATCAAGATGGAGTAAACATATTTTGGCTAAACAAGGATGGAAGGGTGACTCCATTATCTTAGGAGGGCAGGTTCTTTGACTTAATTTTTTTTTATTTGTTGCTCTATCTCTAGTGCCTAGAACACTGCCCAACACAGGCAGATTTTTGGCTCATTATAAGAATGTCTTTGAAATAGTTAAAGTTAACACTGGGAATGGGCTGCTCCAAGAGGGAGTAAGTAATAGAAGTGTGGTGGTTATCTGTACTGCATAAAGATTTTGGCTCTTTCTCCTGGGCACATAGTAAGATTGCATTTCTCTGCTCATTTGTAATTAGGTGTGGACAAATAACATTTTTTGGTAGAGAAAAGTGCATGGAAATTTTAAGAGTCAGCAGATGCCTCACCACAATTTTTCTATTTCGTCTGCCTCAATGACAGTCAAAGCTCCAGGAGGTGGCTGCCCCCTCAACCTGGGTCTGGGATTGAAGTTGATGTGGCAAGAGCTTCTGGCTGATCCACTTTGGATATATAGTATGGATAATAAAGAAGTCACTGGTGGTGTACACCTGTAATCCCAGGAGTTGGGAGGCTGGGACAGGAGGATAACAGGTTTGAGGCCAGCCTTAGCAATTTAGTGAGACCCTGTTTCAAAATTAAAAAAAAATTTAAAAAGGGCTGGGAATTTAGGTCAGGGGTTTTGAGGTAGAGTGCCCTTGGGTTTAATCCCCAGTGCCAAAAAATGCTAGTTTAATAGTTTAGTGGGTAGATGTGAATCTGATAAATATGTTCACTAATCAGGGAGAAATGTCCAATAAAAGCCATATAATAAACAGAAACTGTTTCATGAGCCTAGAATTAAAATTAGGGGAGTGAGTGGAATGGGTTGCATCATATACCTATGACATGCCAGTGTACTCTTTTTTTATACAAATTAGGGAACTACCTTCTGAATGGACTGCATATATACATAATTATGTCACTTAATACTATCCTTCGAGCACTGATTTATTGAACCTGATTACTGTATGATTTTTCTGGTGCTCTGAGCATTTTTCCATGCCCTTATCCAGTCAGAGCCTCCCTACAGACTTTACTGGCTTGGCCTAGAAGGACACCATATTGCAAAGACTGTTAGTCAACGAGCCCTCCACTGCCCTGTGACTTCAGAGTCTTTCTCAATGCGTATTCCGTCTGCCAGGCCCTTTCTTCCTACCATTTACCTTGTGTTTCGGTGAGCAGTTTCAACCCCCTGTGGCTGATGTGGTATGAGGCATATGCTGCAGCCTCTGGGATAACACTGGGAGTTTGAGAAAGAAAAGTTTTATGCCAGATGCTAAAAATTCAAGTCTGATGATTATATGAGGTGGCTTGAAGTAGCTGAGAAAACAAACAAGTGCAAAAGATCAACAACCCAATAGGGATTTAAGGGCTTCGGAACACCATGGCAGCTTAAATAATTGACAAACAGTGGTGAGAGGTCAGCTTTGAGAAACAAGGAACAGGGGGCTGTGTGAGCATTTGGAGTTGAAGAGAAAGGAAAGTCTTGTCAATGTGGGTGTGGGTGGTAGTGAGTGAGTGCGTGGCAGGGTAGGTAGGTAGTGGGTGTTTGGTGAGTGGGTCATGAGGGGTGTGGTGGCTGGCTGCTTCCACTGAAGTGCAGAAGGAGCAGGATCCCCCTTCCTCGTTCTACACACCATCCTTCAGTGAACCATCTTTTTTGGTGACCACACCATAGTGTTAGCACAGGCCAAGGTTATGGGAGTCTGATCACTGAACTGTTTCCTCTGTATAGTCTTCCCCATCCCTGCAGACAGCCTTCTGGATCATCTAATGTGTTACTCATCCCCTATGTCAGTTGGCTGCCCAAGCGAAACCACAGTCCTGCCCAACCCGTGCCAGGCACTGTGCACACCGGAACGAAACGATGGTGAGACACTGTGGCATTCTTCCCAGGCTCATGGTTCAGTGGGAGACGTAGAAAAGTGAAGATCCAACTGGATTCTCCAGACACCCCTGCCTCCAGAGGCAGTCAGACAAAGCTGCACCTCCAGAACCATCAGTCCAGCAAATAGTCCCTTCTAACACACTTCCGTAAGTGCTCCAAGTGTACTGGGGACACGAACAAGAGCCCAACTCTTTTTTCCTTCCTTCCTTCCTTCCTTCCTTCCTTCCTTCCTTCCTTCCTTCCTTACCTCCTTCCTTCCTTTTCTTTTGAATTATTAGGGATTGAACTCAGGAACATTCAACACTGAGCTATACCCCCAGCCTTTTACATTTTTTTCCATTTTCTTTTCTTTTTTCTGAGACATGATCTTGCTAAGTTGCTGAGGCTGGTCTTTAACTGTGATCCTTCTGTCTCAGCCTCTACCAAGTACTAGGATTACAAGCCTGGACCACTGGGCTTGGATTTTACCTGCTTTTCTGAGTCAGATCACACCTCATAGCCTCTTCAACAACTGGAAGGATGTGGGGAGCCCCAGCCAGGCCCTGATGGGAACAGCTGAGGGAACCCAGATGTCAGAGCCTCCTCCAATCTTTGAAGAACTACCCTTTAACCAGGGATTTAACTTCTGTATGTCCCCAAAGGGGAGGACTAGAACCAGTGGGTGGAAGAACAACTTCTTGGAGATGTGGAAGAGGCCGCCTTGGGAAATTGTTTTCTGTTCCCCGCTGAGGAGCCATTATGGCCGGGCAGGCACAGGTCAAGGTGTCTGTGAGCTCCGAGAATTAGGAAGGGGACATGACAATGTGGCCTTCCATATTTCTTCTTCACAGAGCTAGTATTGGAGTATTTCAGGATTATAGTGCATGGGAGTCCTTATTGACATCACCAGTTATGATTCTTCTTTGCTGATAGTTAATAGAGGGTTATAACTGATGAAGCTAGATGAATCTGATTTGATTTTTATCAATGAGGGCAAAGCATTTGCCTTTCTGTTATGCCAATCTCAAATACAAGAAAATGGAGAGGATGTGCACAGGTGGTCATTGTGTGCACAGTGTGCACAGCCACTCATGACCTCTGCTAATGGCCCCTGTGCCATGCAGAATAATGGCATCCCAGAGGAGCCCACATCTCAATCCTCAGAACCTATGACTACGTTACCTTGCATGGCAAAAGAGATTTGGAAGATTTAGTTAAGGACACAGAGATAGGGAGCTTATGCTGGATTATCTCAGTGGGCCCAATGTAATTGCAAGGGTGTATACACAGGGAAGAGAAGGCAGAAGAGTTAGAGAAGAGCAGAGGTCTAGAAGTTGTGATTTCTGGCTTTGAAGATGGAAGGAGGGGCCATCAGCCAAGGAGTATGGGCAGTCCATGGGAGCTGGGAAATATAAGGAGAGATTCTCCCCAAAAGCTCGGGAAGAAACAAAGCCCTTTGATACCTCAATTTTTGAAACCCATTTTGGATCTCTGATTTCTAAGACTATAAGATGGTACTGTTTTTTTTTTTTTTTTTGCGGTACCGGGGATTGAACGCAGGGGCGTTCTACCTCTGCGCTATACCCCCGGCCCTATTTTTTTATGCTCTATCTTTGAAACCGGGTTTCACGAAGTTGCGGAGGGTCTCACTAGGTGGGGGGGGAGAGAGAGAGAGAGGGAGAGAGAGAGATCGATGGAGCGCGCGCGCATGCGCGCTGAGGTTGGCCACGAACCCGGATCCTCCGGTCTCCGCCTCCCAAAGTAATGGGATTACAAGCGTGCGCCACCACGCCCGGCAGTACTGTTGTTTTTAAAGCACAGTGTTCATGGTTTTTGTTGTTGTTGTTGTTACAGCAGCCGTAGGAGACAAATACAGTGCAACCTCTGAGATGATCAGTATTTGCCACTTAAGTGTGGGAGGGCAACAGACCATTAAAGCCGCAGAGGTGCAGCTTTGTCTTACTACCTCTGGAGGCAGTGTATGTCTAGAGAATCTTGTGAGACTTTCACTTTAGTCAGTGAATCCTAAAACTCTAGCCCTTTCAAAATGAACCCTGGGAACCCAAAAGTTCCAGGGACCCCAGTTTGGGAAACACAACAATAAAAGTTCAGTGCAGTCCCCAAAGCATGGTTAGGCACTGGAACCACATAGCTGTAACCATTTCTAAGGTAGCTATTCACAGGTTCTAGAATATGCATCTAGATTGATCACACAAAGGAAAACAGTTAAATTAACATAGAAAAATGTCATATCACTGTGACTATATGGTAATAGGGATCAGAGAAATTTTGCAAAGTGAGAATGAATCAGGGGATTCTTCATTCTGTTGGGCCCCATTTTGGCTGACCTGGACCCAAAATAGTACCTCTCCATTCCAACTTCCATCATCTGGTCCAGGGCTGCTCTTCTTCCTGGGAGGTCAGAGGTCAAGAGGGAGGCTAGGGATGGCTTAGGTAGAGAGAGGGGAACTTGAGGGAGCTCAGAGCTCTCTTATAATTATTTCACTCTAAAATGGTGTCCAACATGGATAGTGTCTGAGGATCAGGAAGCTACTTGAGTGACATTTTGAGAAATAAGATAATTATTTGGAGCTGAATATTGGGTCAAAAATATATTGATAATATTTTTTTGCACATCATATTTTAGAAAGTACTTTCATGACCAACCAACCATGGGGCCTGGGCCCCAGCCACAAATAGTAGGCTGCCCTCAATTGTAATCACTGTTCCTTCTGCTTCTCCCTCCTTCCTCCCCACCTACACAGGTGGGCAGGTGGTTTATTCCATCACCTCTTTGGGAACTCTACCCAAATGTGTTTTCCCCTGAGGCCTTTTACGGCCATCGTATTTGGAATTCTAACTCCCTCCCCTGGTACTTTCTAACCTCCTCTTTTCCATAGCACTTTCCAGCATATGATAAATTATACATTTGATTCTTTAATTACTTTTATTATCTGTCTTCTCATAACCTCGTAAGGGTAAGGTTTTTGTTTTGTTGTTATTCGTCTTATACCCTGCTGTATTTCCATTAGCTAAAATGGTGCCTGACTCATGAGTTACAAAATAATTTTTTTTTTTTTGCTCTCCCGGGGATTGAACCCAAGGGGCATTCTACCTCCGGGCTACACCCCCAGCCCTATTTTTATTCTTTATTTTGAAACAGGTCTCACTAAGTTGCAGAGGCCTCACTAAGTAGCTGAGGCTGGCTGTGAACCCGGATCCTCCGGTTTCAGCCTCCCAAGTACTGTACTCCCAAGTACCACGCCTGGCTCAAAATAAATATTTTTGAATGTATACACAGATGTCTAATTTGACCTTGTTAATAATCCCAAAAGGAGGAATTGAGATCTCCTCTTTTTTTTTTTTTTTGCGGTAATGGGGATTGAACCCAGGGGCGTTCTACCTCTGCGCTACATCCCCGGCCCTATTTTTTTATATTTTATTTTGAAACCGGATCTCACGAAGTTGCAGAGTACCTAAGTAGAGAGAGAGAAAGAGAGAGAGGGAGAGAGAGAGAGACAGGGAGAGAGAGAGAGAGACAGGGAGGGAGAGAGAGAGAGACAGGGAGAGAGAGAGGGTACAGGGAGAGAGAGAGAGAAAGAGAGAGAGAGGGA
>PVJS01026973.1:0-26596 GCA_004027185.1 Glis glis | reverse complement strand
AGTACCAGGGATTGAATGCAGGGGCGTTCTACCTCCGCGCTACACCCCCGGCCCTATTTTTTATACTTTATTTTGAAACCGGGTCTCACGAAGTTGCGGAGGGCCTCACTAAGGAGAGAGAGAGAGAGAGAGAGAGAGAGAGACAGGGAGAGAGAGAGAGAGAGCTGAGGCTGGCCGTGAACCCAGATACTCCGGTCTCCGCCTCCTAAACTACTGGGATTACAAGCCTGCGTCACCACGCCCGGCTTTCAATAGTATATTTTTAATTCATTGTCAGGAATGTTTCTGTATTAGGATTCTGCAGAGAAACAGAATGAATGGAATATTTATGGCTAAATATATTTAGGCATATATTTATGTCTATACACACAGAAAGACACACACACACATATGTATATATACACACACACATATATACATACACACACACACACACACACACACACACACACACACACAAATATACACGCACAGAAAGACGATCTCAGGGGAGAGAGATTAGGAGAGAAAAAATGGGGAAATGAGAAAGCAAGAGTGGGAGAGGTAGAGCCGGAGAGAGGGCAAGGGGAACGTTCTTGTTTTCGTCCGGAGTGATTTTCTTGGGTGTTCCCTTTGTCACTAGGACCCTTGTTAGAGGATCTTGGGCTCCAGAACATTTCTTAGAAATCCATGCAATTTAGCTTACTTGCTGAATATTATTACTTTTCCTTCCCTGAAAGATCTTACCGATGAATTCTTAGAAAGTACATCAATGAACCGGGCGTGGTAGCTCATGCTTGTAATCCCAGTAATTGGGGGGCTGAAACAGGATGGTCGCAGGTTCATGGCCAACCTCAGCAACTTAATGAGGCCCTCCATAACTTAGTGAGACCCTGTTTCAAACTAAAAAGCAAAATAGGGATGGAGTTGTAGCTCAGAGGTAGAATGCCTCTGAATTCAATTCCAAGTACCAAAAAAAAAAAAGGAAAAAAGAAAAAGAAAGTACATAAATGACTGAACAAGCCTGAAGCCTTTTACACCGTTCAGCACTCAAAGAATAGCCTTTGGAGCCAAACAGAGCTAAATTAGAACATAAGCCTAGTCACTATAAGATATCTGAAACAAATTATTTATTTGCCATCTCCATCCTCAATTTTCTCTAAAAAAGAAGCAACATTTGTTCTACCACTCAGTTTTCTTAAAATTCCCATTTACATATCTATTCCTCAAATCCAGTCTCTGGTCTCAGTGCAGAAATAGAAAAGTGCCTCTAAAGGGTCTGGGCTGAGCACCAACCAGTCTACCTGAGCCAATGCCTCAGACAAACTGGCTAGAAATTCTTTCTGAGGTCGTCCCAGGCTCCTTTAAACATTTTCACTTCACCTGTGCCCAGCACGTGTATGAGATCTAATTGCTGTTATAAATCCCTACGGCTACAGTGCTTGTAGTAGCTCTGTGCTGTTGACTGAAATCAGATGGATACGCACACTAAGCCAACTCAAACCTTAGATTCTTTACATTTTGCAGTTCAGAGAAGGGACTTGGCTATACTTTGAATATACAATGTCCCCCAGAAGCTGATATTTTGACAATGCAGCCAGGCTCAGAGATGGGGAATGGCTGGAGGAGGTGGGTCACTAGGGCTGTGGTCTTGGGGACTGTATCTCTCCCTGGCCCCCTCTTCTCTCTACCTCTCAACTTCCTTGCGGCCATGAGCTAAGGGCTGCATTTCTCCATGCCATGCCCTAAAGTCCTGCTGCCAAGCTGTTCCTACTGTGAGCTGTGTGATCATGAACTGATCTCTGAAATCATGAGCCCTCCAATAAACCTGTCTTCTTCTAAGTTGCGCTTGTCAGGTATTTTGGTCACAATTTTGAAAAAAAAAAAACAGACTTCAAAGAAGAACTCTATGGTACAACTGAGAGCTAACCCATTTTGTTTTTTAATGGCACACCAGGTTATCTTAATGACCTGTGGCAAAAATAAATAACTCAAGAATTCCTATTTTATTCTGGGAAATCAATATTAATAGTTTAGACACAAAACTTGTACCTGACATTTTGACCTAGAATCCTAGATGTGAGAGAAGAAAAAGCCAATTCTTATCTTCTAAAGATTTCTGAGTTATAAGCCCTTGGATTTGGCCTTCGGGATATATCCCAAGGATGACTGAAACATACAGATGAAAGGTTGATTGAAATGTATAGATGAAGGAAAGATTACCATTACAAATTGTGTTAACCTTCTTACTGCATGGTTGGCCATCACCAAAAGAATTCAGCCTTCCAGACTGAAATCACATATAATATCAGAGAATTAAATCACCCATTACCAACCCTTCAAGCACAGTTTTAGTAAATGTGTACTTTGAATTCTAAGTAAGTTTTGACTTAACGGGTTATGTGCAATCAACTGATAGATTTCAAAGTCCCATGCTATTTTTCTTTCTAAAGAATCACAAAGCAAGACCCATTAAAATTGCAAAACCACAGATGCATTTGAAACTGTATACATCTTGAGAAGCCCTACTCAGAGGAAGAGTGATCTTTGCATTCCAAAGATTTTGTTTACCCTTGGATTCTCATCTATGCTCTATAATTATAAACAAGAGGGAATCAGATCTCTGTCTATGATTGTACATGTTACCCTCTTACTCTATGTGATTCAGTACTTTGACTCTGAACTTGGCAGTGGTGGCAAGAATACACCAGAGGTCGCAGACTGGAGTCCTCTGACTCAACTGGTCTCCACACAAGTTTGGTTTGACTGGCACCATCACAATTCATGTCAGCTAGAGAAGCTGTGTGTAGACCTGCTAGAGGTCATATGGTCCTCCATCCTTCAAGAAAGGGGTAATTTAAAAGGGAGAGGAAAACAGGCTTGGTGGTGCATGCCTGTAATCCCAATACTTGATAGGCTGAGACAGAAAGATGGCAGGTTTGAGGCCAGCCTCAGCAACTTAGACCTTCAGCAATTTAGAGACACCTGGTTTCAAAAAATTTTAAAAAGTGCTGGGAGTACAGTTTGGAAGTAGAAAATCCCTGGGTCCAATTCTTTGTAACCCCCCACCCACCCAAAGAGAGAGAGACCATTAGAATAGGGGAAGGGGACTGGGGAAGGGAGAAGGATAGGGTAAAAATGAGGGAGGAAGCAGACCAAATAATGTCATGCTTGCATATGAATGTATCACTACCAATCACAATAACAAATACTTGGAGGGAGGAGGGCGAGGGGGGTACAGAGAGAAACCTATCAAGAGATGTTGTGTGCATGTATGAATGTATCACTTTGAATTTCACTATCATGTATAACTAAAATGCATCAACAAGTATCTAAAAATTAGAAAAGAGAACTAAGAAACTTTCATTGATAAAATATTTCAAATAAAAGAAAAATATAATTTTTCTAAACAGAGAAAGAGAGAAAGAAAGGGGTAATATAACCAAAGTTTTATGCCTTTGAAACATATATTCTATTTGGGGGCTCGGTAGTAAATTCAATGATTTTTTAGTACTAATTCTTATAAATAACCTTTATTTACAACTTGGAGGTACTCTTTGAAATCCTCTCCTAAAAATATGCTGCACTGCTGGGCGTGATGGTGCACGCTTGTAATCCCAGTACTTGGGGGGCTGAGACAGGAGGATCGCAGGTTTGTGGCCAGCCTCAGCTACTTAGTGAGGCCCTGTTTCAAAAATAAAGAATACTGGCCAAGTATGGTGGCGCACGCTTGTAATCCCAGTACTTGGGAGGCTGAGATCGGAGGATCTGGGTTCGCAGCCAGCCTCAGCTACTTAGTGAGGCCCTCGGCAACTTAGGGAGACCTGTTTCAAAATAAAGAATAAAAATAGAGCTGGGGGTATAGCCTGGAGGTAGAATGCCCCTGGGTTCAATCCACAGTTCTGCAAAACAAAAACCAAAAACAAAAACAAAACCAATGCTGCACTGGTTCTTCTAAACTTCCCAATTTTTATTGTCACAGTTGGACAATCTGTCTTTCTCATCTATATTGTATCATTCATGTTCAAGAGGCTCAATTCTCTGCCTCTTATTTTTTATTCTATTTTTCTCCTCCATTTTAAGATGTTTGTGGATTTTTCTATACTTTTAGTGATTATCCTCATGTAATTGAACAAATTTAACGATAATTACTTATACGCTTTCCAAAATCTACAAAGACCAGAGTATACTATTACTTTACACACCTTCCTACTGATATATATGACTGTATGATCAGTTTATATATATATATATATATATATATATGTGAGAATTCCAATGCCAGTCTTAATATCATGTATGGGGGGAATGGGGAGGGAGCTGGGGGAAAGTTCACCAAGTATGTGTGCATGTATATCACTATCACTATGAACTACATTATGATGTGAAACTATAATGCATCAATAAAATTATTTAAAATAAATAATATTTTCCTCTTCACAAATTTAAAATTAACATTGTTTTATACAATCATCATTTATTTAGATTTAACCAGATATTTCCCAATATAATTTGTCATTATTTCTTTCTATATCTTAGCATTTTCATGTGGTTATACTTTTTGTTTACATTCTAACTTCAGCAGTTATTTTATTAAAGTTTTGTTTTGTTCATCTCAGTTTGTATTTTTTTCCTTTGGTGTTAAGGATTCAACCTAGGAGCATTCTACATCTGAGCTACACCCCCAGCCCTATTTTTTATTTATTATTTTGAAGCAGGGTCTCACTAAGTTGCGGAGGGTCTTCCTAAGTAGCCTAGGCTGGCTGCAAACCTGTGATCCTCCTGTCTCAGCCTCCCAAGTACTTGGATTATAGGTATGTGTCATCATGCTTCATTCAGTTTGTAGATTTAAAATTTTTTATTTCATTCTTTCTCATGAAAGGTGTGTTTGCAGGGTACAGAATTTTAAGATATCTCAATTCACTGAAGATATTATTCCATTTTATTTGAATTTTTCATGTCTTTTGCTGACAGGTCTGCTTAAATTGTTCATCCTCTATAGTCTATCTTTCTTCCAGAATCTTGTAAGATTCCATTTTACTGTAGATTTTGTAATTTTATTGTAATATAACATGTGAACAAAACTCTGTCTCCCTCTTTATGTTATTTCTCTATAATAATTGACATGTTTTTACATTCAGCTAAGTTGTAAGTTAATTATAATTCTTTATTTATTTCAATGACTTTAAACTAGAAGAAAAGTTGAAAGAAAAGTACAATGAAGCTAATAATCCTCATTTAGACTTGACAACCAAACATCTTGCCATATCTGCTTTACTTTTCTCTCTCTCTCTTTCTGCCTTCCAATACTACATACACACAGCTGTTTTGTCAAATGATCTAAGGTAGATTACATAACCATGATATTTCAGCATGCATCTCCCAAGAACACATAACTACTATGTTACCACACCTGAGACAAAACAACATTGATCTAACATACAACCTGCATAATGTCACTGGTAGTCATATAAATGTTCCTTGTGCCAATTTTTTATCATACATCATATCTGAATATTATTACATTTTAGTCTACACTAAGTTACAATAGTTGATCTGCCCCACCCCTCATTCTTTATGTATTAAATATTTTTAAAAGTCTAGGCCAGCTGTCCTGCAAAGAACTCCACACTGTGGATTTGGCTGATTCCTTATGATTAGATTCAGGCTGACACTTTTGATAAGAGCTTTACATAACTGGTTTCGTATACCACCCATTGCATTCCATCAGAAGACAAAAAAATTAGGTTCTAGACCGCCAGGTGCCCAACTTTGCCACTGGGTTAAGAATTTCACTGTATGTTTTTTTTTTTCATTGTAAGGGCACATATTCCATCTTTGTATTTTTTTATGAGTGTGATGAAGCTTTAAAAACATATGAATATGAACATCCTGTTCTTAAACACTATTTTCACTCAATGATTTTAGCATCTTTTCATAATTAGAATCTTTCCTTAGTGAATCATAATATTGAGAGATAAAACTCCAAACATTTTTTTTTTTTTGCGGTACCGGGGATTGAACGCAGGGGCGTTCTACATCCGCGCTATGCCCCCGGCCCTATTTTTTTATACTTTATTTTGAAACCGGGTCTCACGAAGTTGCGGAGGACCTCACTAAGGAGAGAGAGAGACAGGGAGAGAGAGAGAGAGAGCTGAGGCTGGCCGCGAACCCGGATCCTCCGGTCTCCGCCTCCCAAAGTACTGGGATTACAAGCGTGCGCCACTATGCCCAGCTAAAAACTCCAAACATTTTTCTAGTCTATCATCTTAGCCACATTTATTAGTTGAGGCAAGGCCTAGAAATAAGGGCTAAAATTTTGTGTTGACTCGACATATGTGAAATTATAAGGGCCTCTGATGACCTGACCACATTTTACTTCTCTGTTTGCCTCCTGTAGGTAAGATCACCTCTCCACGCCACCCTCCTTATCACATGTAACAGGTGTGGTTCCTGCTTATCACCGCAGAGTTACTTAAGCCAACTAATCACATCCTCCCACGGGCACCAGGTGCCACCCACCATCTCAATAGTATAAATCCAGCCTCTCACAGGACCTGATTATTCCTTCTGTTTCCCAGGTAAACGTGTGCATGACCCTGTGAGGAATGCAGTGCCCTTCTGCCCAGGATGTACGTTCATTAATCATATGCATGTGTGAGTAGAAATGTTTGTTTATCTCAACTGTCCAGTGTCAGGCACTGTGTGCTGTCAACCCTATAAGCCTAGGGTGGAAATCCTTCTTTTACCAAGAATATATATATATATATATTTTTTTTTCTTTCCTTTAAGACACTTTCTTCTTTTCTTGCTCTTTTCTGTTCTGTTTTTTTTTCTTGATGTTACATATCTCAGATGTAATCAAAACATTCCCTTTACATAGTATCTGTATCCTTTCCACCTTATGCTATTGATTATTGAGCAATCTTTTACTTTCTGGCATAGCTTACTTTGTTTTTCCCTTTTCCAGATCTAAAGTCCGTCACTTGTTTACCAGTTTTCAATGTAATTCTGGTGAATGGCATTTGTTAATCAAGATGTGGACATTACAAGTCCAATCTCAAAGACTTGTGGGGTGAGGGGGGAGCCGGTGGGAAGGGCCACAAGAGTTGTGTGTATGTCTTTTTCTAATATTCTGTACCCCAATATGATATAAAATTACAATGCACCAAATAAAAAAAGATTTGGGCATTAGATGCATGAACAGCTAACATAAATTCCTTTAATCAGTTGGGTACCACAACTAATTAAACTCAGTAACAATATAAGATTATTCTAATAATTAAAAGGATCTAACACATGTAAAAGTGCTTAGATAGAACTAGGCATGATGGTGCACACCTGTAATCCCTGTACTTGGGAGGCGGAGACAGGAGGATTGCAGGTTTGAAGCTAACCTTAGCAACTTAATGATACTCTCAGCAACATAGTAAGATCTTGTTTTAAAACAAAAAATGAAAAGGACTAGGGATGTAGCTCAGAGGCAGAATGACCCTAGGATCTATTCCCAGTACCAAAAGAAAAATAAATAAAATAAAATTCTTTACTCAAAAAAATAAATAAATATTGGAACACAGAATAGCACAATGGATCCAAAATGGATAATTACATGCTTCAAAGATATATGAACTGCATGTGTATGTGTATGCGTGTTTGTTGTGCATGTGTATGCATGTATGTGTACACAATAAGGTTATATAGAGACTTCTAAAAAAAGCCCAACACCACAGAATTTGTCCATACTGTACCCACTCTATATCTGTACACCCTTCTCTCAACAATATTTATGCATTTACTCATTTGTTCTTTCCCATTGCACATAAACAAAACAGTTTCAGAATGACCACATCAATAAAAATACCACTGCAACCAACAACAGAAGCCTACCTACCGAGAAGAGTTAATGATATTTTTACAGTTGTTTTGGACTTCGGGATGCATCTTTCTAAGCATGTATGTTATGAATAATATTGCCTGAATTAAAGTCTCAATTAATTAGTAAATTAATTAATATTTAATTTAGTAAGTGAATTAATCAAGTAAAAGTTACTGCAATTATTTTCTCAGTGTGGTAGTTATTAATTTGCTGCTCAGAATCAATTTTATTTGATTGCTTTTTATCCTTTTTAATTTAATTTTTTTAAGATATAGAATATTTTCATAATTTAAAAGTCAAACTATATATGAAGAGGGATGTTAAAAGGAGTCACTCTCTCATTCCTATCTATTCTATTCCATTTTCATATACTTCATGTAGATAATTAATTCTTGGCTTGTTTATTCTTCTGTCTCTTTTTCCAAAAAGTATAGACAGACGCATAGGCAAAAAGGCAGATACAGAGATATTTCATACTCTTATTTTCCATTATTTAGTGAATAAAAACTAACATACTGAAATCATTTTTTCACCATATATGCTACTAGTAAAATCAGTTCACAGCGAACTTCTTCATTCTTTTTAATGTTCAAATAGTATTTTATTAAGTGGTTACATACAAATTCTTCAATGAGCACCTGAGATAGTTTTCAAAATTATTTTATAATTACAACTGTGCTTCAGTTTAAACCCTTGAGTATACATTGCCTTTGGGTATGGAGAAAAAATTTCTTGCTAATTCCTAGGTGTGGGGATGTTGGAACAAAAATATAACAGAAATATATTTTTGAAGATATTTCTAGCTATCTACCTATCTGGAAATATATTTAAATATGTATATATATTTAGAAAAAACATTAAAATATACTTTCATTGTAATCTCACATCATAATGAAATACAGAGTGATAGGCTCGTATATGCACACAGCACTTGGTGAGCTTTTCTTCAGCTCCCACCCCACTCCCTCCCCTTCTCTGTAGATGATATTGAGATTGGCATTGATAATTTCATACATATACCTAGAGTCAGTGGACTTGTTTTCTTCATTAATTCTCCCTTCCAACCACCATCACCCTCCCTTTGACCCCCTACATCACTCCAGTGGGGATTCTCCTCCTTTATCTGAAGTCCCTCTTTGTATCCTGGTTTCTCCCTAGCATCCACATATCAGAGAAAACATATGACCCTTCACATTCTGTGACTGGCTAATCACACTTAGCATAGATCCCTAGACCCATCCATTTTCCTGCAAATGACATAAGTTTGTTTTTCTTTATTGTTGAGTGGAATTCAATTGTGTGCAAATCCCATAATTCTGCAACCCATTCATCTGTAGACGGACACCGAGGCGGTTTCCATGATTTGGCTATTGTGAGTTGTGCTGCTATAAACATGGGTATGCATGTATCACTATAATATTACGATTTCAATCCCTTTGAAAAGATACCCAGGAGTGGTATAGATGGATCATATGGTATATTCATTCCCATTTTTCTGAGAAACCACAACATCGATTTCCATAGCAGTTGCACTAATCTGCAGGCCCACCAACAGTGTATAAGCGTTCCTATCTCCCCACATCCTCACCAGCATTTATTGTTGTCTGTAGTCTTGATGATTGCCATTCTGATTGGGGTTAGATGGAATGTCAGTGTAGTTTTGATTTGTATCTTCCTGATTACTAAAGATGTTGAACATTTTTTCATATATTTATTGACCATTTGTATTTATTCTTTTGTGAAGTGTCTATTTAGTCAAATTGACAATTTCTTGATCAGTTTTTTTAGCATTAAGTTTTGTAAATTCATTGTATATCCTAGATATTAGTCTTCTATCAGAGGGATAGCTGGCACAGATCTTTCCTCATTCTGTTGGCCCTCTCTTTAAACAGTTGGTGGCTTCCTTTGCTGCACAGAAACTTTTTAAATTAATGCCGTCCCATTTATTAATTCTCATTTTAACTTCATGAACTTTGGGGGTCTTATTGAGGAAGTTTCTACCTGTGCCTATATGTTGGAGTGTTGGACCTATGTTCTCTTCTAGTCATTGCAAAGTCTCTGGTCTAACTTCCAGGTCTTTGATCAATCTTGAGTTGACTCTTGTGCAGGGTGAGAGGTTGGGGTTTAATTTCATTTTTCTACAAATGGATAATCAGTTTTCCCAACACCATTTTTTAAAAAGGATGTCTATTCTCCAGCATATGTTTTTGGCACTTTTGTGAAAAATCAATTGGCTATAAGAATGTGGATTAGTTTCTGTATCTTCTTTTCTGTTCCTTTGGTCTATATTTCTGTATTTGTGCCAGTATCATGCTACTTTTATTACTATAGCTCTGTAGCATAATTTGAAATAAGGTATTTTAATGCCTTCTGCATAGTTCTTATTGCTGAGAATTGCTTTGGCTATTCTGGGTCTTTTGTTTTTCCATATGTATTTTAACATTCAAACACACCCTGATATATTTCTGAAACCTCCTCTAGAGAGAACCATTACCCCTACAGAGAATCACTGATAGAGGTGATTGATGCAATATGATTATACATCATAGTGAGATTCAAAGAAATACATTCATATATGCATACACATCTCTTGTTGTGGTTCCCTCCTAACCCCATTGTGCTACTTGCTCCTCCCTCCCATACATGCTACTGAGGTTGTTAGTGATACATTCATATACAGATATAATATTATTTGGACTTTTTCCTTCCTGAAGACTCCTATTTCCCCTACCTTTCCTCTTCCCTTAGTCCCCTCCCACTATTCTACTGGTCTCCCTCATTACTATGGAATTGCTTTTCTTTCTTCTCTCTAGCTTCCACATATGAGAGAAAATTTCTGGCCCTTGATTTTCTGAGTCTGGCTGATCTTAGCATGACATTCTCAAGTTCCATCAATCTTCTTGCAAATGACATCAAATGACATAAGTTCTTTCTTTTTTATAGCTGAGTAAAACTCCAAGAAAAAGAATCCAGCTGTATAATTTTGTAGTTGGCAAGAATCTATGTCATTGTCCTTAGTGTCTTAATCCTTTTATCAACAACTACCACCAACTATTCAACATTTTTTAATAAATTAATATTTGCCTTTATCCCTTTATCCTTTATTAGATGTATCGTGCCACCTGTCAGAAAGATGTGGATGGACATCATTCTGTTATTCAACATAGCATTCATCCCACATATTTGATTAAATTGTCTTTAAAATTTTTTTCCAAAGGTATAAATTATATCCTTATTTATACCCTTATAAATGTGTTCACTGAACAATATTAGAAATAGTAATCCTCCACAGATCACCAGGAAATTCTATAAATGTTGGATATCTTTTTACAGTGTAGATTTACCCATTTATGAGTCTCACTCTTTCATTGATTTCCTTCATTATTATAATGATATTGTGATGTCTATATTCATTAAGTCTTTTGTATTTCACTGCTTTATCTACCTGGTAACTCTGACACACAGAGTTAAATCTATCTTCAGGGTACTACCAGATATTTCTGTCTTCAGGGCACTACCAGTATTTTCACACGTAAAAAAGGTTGTCCTTCTAACAGATTTTTTTTTAATTTGCTAGGTCAATGTTATGTATTGATAATTATATTTACTGCATGCCAACCATCTATTTGGTACTTTATAACAGATGAGATAGGTATTAAACTCTACTGACTGATTGTAGGGCTGTTATTGATGTAAAGTATGCAGGTACTAAATGGGAATATGGGTAATTGATCTCAGGTTTTTCATACCCCAGAACTGTGGATTGACTATGCAGAGGAGATGTTGACTTACGTCCAACCCTTTCAATGGTGTAGAAGTGAACCTCTTTAGTGCTCAATTTGCCTTTTGGGAGGGCTTAACAGAGAATTAGCAGGGGAATTATGGTAATATTTTTGAGACTGTTCTACAACCGTGAGTTGGTCAAGGAAGGAAAATGATAAAAAGAAGAAAAAGGAGATCAAAAGATATTCTTAGCTTTTGAGAAGCAAAACACTTCACTTTGAAAATTTATCCAAGTCAATTTAACAAAAAAAATGCTAAGAAATAATCCTTTCAGAAGTGTTAGTGCCCAAGGAAGAATAATCTATTATGTTATCTTTCCTGGAACTTTCTTCTCCATGATCTTAAAGTGCTTTTACAAGACACATATGAAAGATAGGTATTTAATAAAGGAAAACTTAACTTCAAAGATTCTTTGAATGAGGCATTACCATAACTAATTTACAGGCCTAATGTCTACACAAGGGAAAGTTTCAAGATCTCAAAGGTCACCCTGTCCTTGGGAACGAAAGGGGCTGAGTGTGTGATCTCATTTTGTTTCAAGGAACTTTCATGAATCTTTTCATCTGCAACTCAATTCTTGACCAATAAAGCTCTAAATCTTTTTTTTTTTTTTGCCCCAGAAAATGCTTCATGGAACACTAACTCCTGTATCATGCTCTATCAAACAAAGATATGATGGTCAGGAACTGGGAAATTCTGTTAGATATCTACAATGCAAACTTCACCTACTAAATGCTCCAGAATGATTCAGAAAAGAAACATGTTGCTCAGACCCAAAGATATTGTACCTGTGTTCTTTTTGTTTCTCTCAAAACACTGAGCAATATTCTCAAAATGTTAAAAAAAAAAGCTGTTTAAACAGTTTCTTCCACTAGCTCTTATCCACTCACATTTCACAGCTTCCTCCTCTGTGCACCCCAAGTCTCAGCACTTCCTTTCCATAAGAGACTCTCTTTCTATAAATGGTAAGCTCTGTTAGGGCAAAGACCTTGTCTGTCTTCATTGCATTATCCCCAGAGTCTTACACAGTTCATTGACACACAGTAAGACTTTAATAACTATATTGAATAAATATTTAATAAGCACATTAAATGGTTATGAGTGAATAAATAAATAGAAACTTAACACCAATCACAAATTCACAAATGTATTCAAACAAAATCATTTCAATCATCCCTTCCATATATAATGAGATACATTTTTAACTCTCCCTAAGCATCTGATGTATGGAAATTCACTTGTAATAAAACAAGATTGAGGATGTGAATTTTTGACTTACTAAAGCCAGAGTTTGGTAAACTTGTAAAGAGACACATAGTAGCAGCTGTTTTAAGCTTTATGGGCCACATCATCTCTGTTGCTCAGCTCTGCCATTATACTGCAAAAGCATCCATGGACGATAAGGATAAATTAATGGGTGTGACTATTTTCTTTCTTTTTTTTTTTTTGCAGTACCGGGGATTGAACCCAGGGGCGTTCTACCTACGCGCTACACCCCCGGCCCTATTTTTTATACTTTATTTTGAAACCGGGTCTCATGAAGTTGCGGAGAGCCTCACTAGGTAGAGAGAGAGAGAGAGAGAGAGAGAGAGAGAGAGAGAGAGTGAGCTGAGGCTGGCCATGAACCTGGATCCTCTGGTCTCTGCCTCCCAAAGTACTGGGATTACAACATGCGTCACCACACCCGGCTGGGTGTGACTACTTTCTAATAACATTCAGTTTACATTTATCTAATGATATTTTCTTTATAAAAGTAGGCAGACGTGCTCAGTATCATTAGTCTCCCATTTAAATGCCTATATGAAAAGGATGTACAAGGATATGGAGAAATTGGACCACTCATACATTGCTAGTGGAAATGTAAAATGGTACACAAATTTGGAAAACAATTTGGAATTTCTCAACATGTTAAACAGAGTTACCTTATGACTAAAAAAATTCCACTCCTAGGTGATATACTATTCTCACTCCTAGGTGATATACTATTCTAACTGAGAGAAATGGATCTATAAATGCCAAACCCCAATGAAAGTTTTTTTTGCATGAGTAGAAAGATTAGTATTTCCCAAAAAGAAACAACTAAAATTGCTCATCAACTGAAAAATGAGTAAGTACAATACTATATGTACATAAAGTGGAATATTATTATTCAGTAAAAATTAATAAAGTACTGACAGGTGTTACACTGCATATGAGTCTATTGTATAGTAGTATTTATATGAAATCTTTTGAATAAGTACATGCATAAAGAAAAAATATATGAGTGTTCATGGGTAGGGAGCTGGGTGAGAGGTAGACAATGAAGGGAATGGACAGTGGCTGTATGTTTGTTTCTTTGGGGGGAAATTATGAAAATGTTCCCAAACTAGATTATGGTGACGAATGCACAACCAGTGAATGGGCTACCATTATTAAATTGTAAACTGTAATTGAATAAACTTTATGCCATTAAATGATATCTCAATAAAGCTGTTAAAAACATAAAATTTATTTTTAAGGAGAAGAGCATTTTCAATTCCTGTGTTAATTGAATTGTAAAGCTTCCTTTTCTTAGAGAAATAACTCCATTTGCCCAGATCTGATTTATGGATAATCTTTCAGAACACATGTTTTATAAGAATGCACACCTGTAAGGATGTGGGAGGGAGAAGCTTCCGTTCCAACTTCAGGCAAAACATGAGCACACCGAGAAAGAAATGGTAAGCAAAGAAACATGTCTTCCTGCCACCTAATACTGAAGACATTGAAGTAGGCTTGCTGTCATGTCCTAGCCAATGCTCCTGGTTTTCATGCATATTTTCTTGCTGAGTTCTCCCCGTGACGTTCTGGATTGTCGTCTACATCCTGAGTGCCACGTGGGACTATATCTGATTGAGTCATAAATACAGTCTCCAGAATTTGACCTAGAAACTTTCAAAAAATTCATTCTTAATTAGTATACGTCAAAATGAAGGAAGTAAGATGAGCTGAGGACTCAGAATCAGAAAGACCTGCTTTAAAACTTCTAAGATCCTGACCTTGGGCTCATGGCTGATCCATCTCACCCATAGGCAGAAGAAATGGAATGCAATGATACAAACTTTGCTACCCAACTTCTGAAATACACGTGAAAGAGCTGTGTATTCTGAAATCATGCTATTTAAACACCAACATAATGATTATTGTGATTGTTGTAGATGGATATTAATCAGTCTTTGCATCTTCTGGGGTTAATTCTTGGAACATAGGAATAAGGTGTGTGCAAATATATACCTATACATAAAATAAACACATTCAAGTGTGTACTTATAAACACACATGAATGTGGCTGGAAAATCCAATTATGTAGAAAATTTAATTATATTTTATCATAGCTATACATTGGTTATAGTTGCTAAAGGCAACTGTTCTATCAAAGTAATCTTAGTCACCACATTAGTACAAAAATGCTCAACACTTTGCTGATGCACCATAAACACTTTCTGAATTGAACCTTTTGCTGTCTCGTCTCATTTAAATGGGGGAGAGATTAATGTAAAAATACATGACCTCGTTGGACATTGATTTAAAAACATAAAAAAATTAGAACAAGTCATGAGTTCATAAAAATATATTCAATCACAAATGTCAAACCTGACAATCTTAGATCCTATCAAATAAATGACATTTGTTGAACTTCCATGCTGCTGTAATGATTTATAGCCATATGATGATAAAATTTTTAGAAGAAAAAATTCAAGCCTCACAACAGAAGGATCTTAATTCTAGAACCAAATGGACTCATGCATTGGTTACAGGGGTTGTTAGCCCCTAGAATTATATGCAAAAATGTATGGTTATGTACTTAATTACAATTTTTGGTTCCATGGTTTGATAAGATTCCCAAGGCAACATATGGCTACCCATAATGATAAAATCATTTTTCCAATCTGTCATGACTTTATCAGCATCAATAACAAAAAATACAATATACTTTAACTTTGTAGAACTTGTCTTATCCTACTGAAATACTAATTACAACATAAAACCTAAACTCAAGAAAGTAATCACAACACTAAACAGGCAGATGATACATCATGATGCACTCCACATATAAAGAGCATGCTCTTATACTCAATGCTCATTGGGCATTTTGTTTTCTGTAGTAGAAATGGATTTTCCTTCAGTTGAATTGATAACCAACAGGATTCATTTGTTACTAACTAGTCCCAAATGACTTAGGTGTAGGATTTTAGAGAGAACTGAATTTATCTTCCCAAACTCAATGGCACTATGCTATAACCACATTTTTCTAAAGCTCCCCACACTAATATAACAGTAAGAGCTATTGTTTGGTTCAGTGATTGGGGTCTCCTTTGTGCAATAATTTTAAAACGCTTGCATTCTTTTTATATTAGCATTTTCCAAAAATGTTTTCTGTTTGCACCTGCTCCAGATAATTCTAATAGGTATTATAAAAAACACATTTTATACTTCTTTTTAAAAAAATTATTTATGTATTTATTTTTAATTGGTGCATTGTAATCATACAACTTGATGGATTTCAGGTGGTAGAAGTATACACGCACACCATGGACAATTAGCCCTCCCCAATTCCCACCCCCATTCCCTCCCCCTTCCCTCTTTCTCATGGTCAGCATAGTAGTTGACTTTGGTATATTTGCATATGTACATCCTGTGCATTGGGGTGTTGCCCTCTTCCCCCTCCCATCCCCCTCAATTAGTTCTCCTTTTTTGCTTACCTGAGGTTTTCTCCATCTTTGTCTGGAGTCCCTCCTATGCCCTATTCTCCCTAGCTTCCGCATATTAGGGAGAACATCCGACTTTTCACTTTTTGTGACTGACTAATCTCACTAAGCATAATGCTCTCTAATTCCACCCGCTTTCCTGCAAATGATGTAATTTTGTTCTTCTTGATGGCTGCATAAAATTCCATTGTGTACATATCCCATAGTTTTGTAATCCATTCATCTGTTCATGAGCATCTTGGCTGGTTCCATAGTTTGACAATGGTGAATTGTGCAGCTATAAACATAGATACACATGCATTAGTCTGGTAATTTAGTTTCCATTCTTTTGGGTAAATATCTAGAAGTGGTATTGCTGGGTCATAAGGTAGGTTCATTCCCAATCTTCTGAGGATCCTCCACACTGTTTTCCAAAGTGTTTGCACTAATTTGCAGTCCCACCAACAGTGTATTAGGGTTCCTACTTCTCCACATCCTCGCCAGCATTTGTTGTTGTTTGTGTTTTTAATGATTGCCATTCTAATTGGGGTTAGGTGAAATCTCAGGATAGTTTTGATTTGCATCTCTCTGATGGCTAATGATGCTGAACATTTTTTCATACACTTATTGGCCATGTGTATTCCTTCTTTTGTGAAGTGCCTATTTAGTTCACTTGCCCAATTTTTGATTGGGTTGTTTGTGTTCTTAGCGGTGACTTTCTTGAGTTCTCTGTATATTCTAGATATGAGTCCTCTATCAGAGGAGTAGTTGGCAAAAATCTTCTCCCATTCTGTCGGCTCTCTGTTGAGGTTTTTGAGAGTTTCCTTTGCTGTGCAGAAGCTCTTCAGTTTAATGCAATACCCCAGATTGATTCTCTTTTTAACGGCTTGTGCCTTTGGGGTCTTATTGAGGAAGTTTTTGCCTGTGCCTATGTGTTGAAGAGTTGGATCTATGTCCTCTTCAAGTAACTGCAAAGTCTCTGGTCTAATTTCCAGGTCTTTGATCCATCTTGAGTTGACCCTTATTCAGGGTGAGAAAGTGGGGTTTATTTCCATTTTTCTGCATGTGGTTAACCATTTTTGCCAACACCATTTGTTGAAGAAGCTATCTTTTATCCAGTGTATGTTTTTGGCTCCTTTGTCAAAAATGGATTGGCTGTAAGTGTCTGGATTTATTTCTGAGCCTTGTATTCTGCTCCATTGGTCTATGTGTCTGCTTTTATGCCAATACCATGCTGCTTTTATTACTATGGCTTTGTAGTATAGTTTGAAGTCATGTATTGTGATGCCTCCTGCATGGTTCTTGTTGCTGAGAACTACTTTGGCTATTCTGGGTTTTTTATTGTTCCAAATGAATTTAAGGACTGATTTTTCTATGACTGTGAAGAATGACCTTGGTAATCTAATGGGTATTGCATTGAATCTGTAGATCACTTTTGGAAGAATTGGCCATTTTGATGATATTTATTCTGCCTATCCAAGAACATGGGAGATCTTTCCATCTTCTAAGATCTGCTTCAATTTCTTTTTTCAATGTTTTATAATTTTCCTTGTAGAGGTCTTTTACATCCTTGGTTAGGATTATTCCTAAATATTTTATTGTTTTGGGGGATATCGTGACTGAAAATGTTTTCTGGATTTCATTTTCAGTGGATTTATGGTTGGCATATAGAAAAGCTTCTGATTCTTTAAGATTGATTTTGTATCCAGATACTGCTGAATTTGTTGATCAGTTCTGTATGTCTTTTGGTTAAGTTTGTTGGGTCTTCTAAGTATAACATTATGTCATCTGCAAATAGAGATAGTTTCATTTCTTCTTTTCCTATTTGTACTCCTTTGATTTACTTCTCTTGCCTTATTGCTCTGGCTGGAGTCTCTAGTACTATATTGAAATAGAAGGAACATACCTCAACATCATAAAGGCAATATATAATAGGCCCACAGCCAACATCATGCTGAATGGGGAAAAACTACGAGAGTTCCCCTTAAAAACAGGAACATGACAAGGATGTCCACTGTCACCACTCTTTTTTCAATATAGTACCACCTTTTACATTTCTGAAATGTGTTTGTCTTTGGAATCCTAGAGGGACAGATATTTTTGTACATATCACACTTTGGAAAGTGGTGCTTTAATTCCAAGAAAAGGAAGGCATTATTATGAATAGGTCATCCAGGAATCTTAAAATTAATTTGCTTTTACTAGAGATAAGAAAACAATGCAATGCATGTCTTCTTGATGCAAAAAAGTAAAACAAAAGAAAACAAAAAACAGACAAGCAAGAAAGAAACAAACAAAACACCACCATCAACAACAAACTACTAATTCTTAGACGCATTTGTCAATATTTTTCAATGATCTATTTTTCTTTATAATGAAGCTTATAGAGTAGAAAGGGCAGTATCCCCAAACAAATAAAATTTATTCTAATATATTCCATATAACAAGTGTAAAAATCACTTTCTATACTTCATGGGTGGTCAAGAGCCAATTGAATTGATCTTTAGGGTTTATTGAATGACTATAAATAGATGACACACTATGTAGTACTTAGCCATCTATTTTTTTTTTTTGGTACTAGAGATTGAAACCAGGGTCATTCTACCTCTGAGCTATATCCTAGCCCTATTTTTTTTTTATTTTGAAACAGGGTCTCAAAAAGTTGCTGAGGCCCTCACAAAGTTGTTGAAACTAGCCTTGAATCTGCCATCCTCCTGTCTCAGTCTCCCTAGTACTGAGATTACAGGTGTATGCCACCATACCCAGCTGTACTTAGCCCACTTAAGAAACTTTGCTGGGATTGGAAACATATTCTCAGATATTTTTTCCCACTATGAAATCTAAATGATAACTTTTACATTATAGAATTTCATTATGGAAATTTTCCTTAAATGTTTAAAATCTCCCTTATACCATCCATGAGGCTTACAACCTATAGAGATAGAAAGGCCCATATGGAAGTAAGAACACAAAACTATCTTGAAAATTAATAGGGTTCATCTTCTCAATTTTTCTATTTAGATACATTCAATGTCTTGTGCTAGCTGTGTATCACAAAGTATTGCCTATTTATTATCAAAGACCAGAAAAAATTCATGAATTTGAAAATTTGTAGCTAGAAATAATTACTATAATTTAAAATGTAATATTTTGTAATAGAAGGATAATTACAGTATGTATGCTTATTTCCATTTCTAAAGGCTGGCATTTAAGTTAAAAAGATGCCCCAAATATAGAATGCTGACAATGGTATCTAAAATAGTTTAAAAGTTAATTATTACTCCATGATTCAAGAAGAGATGTTCTAACACTACAATTATCTGTGTTTATTTGTTTAGACCTAACAATCGAAATAAGTACAGAAAGGATTTCACATCATACATCAGTGTTGTTAACATCTTTCTACTCCCAAATGCTAGCCATGCCAGTTGGAAATAAGAAAGGAAAAAATGTTTTCAGAATGGTCTTTCAGTTCCTGGAGGTGTTTAAGATTTGTGTTATCTGAAGGTTTAAGGAGTGGTCCCATAGAAAAGATTAATTATGCATTCCAATTTATGCCTGCCACCCAGATGTACTTATAAAAAGTAATCTGATTCAGACAATAAAGTTATGATTATTATCCATGTTTAGAGCAGTTCATTTCACAATAGCCAAACTATGGAACCAGCCTAGGTGTCTGTCAACAAATGAATGGATTACGAAATTATGGTATATATACACAAGGGAATTTTACTCAGCCATAAAAAGAACAGAATTATGTATTTGCAGGAAAATGGATTGAACTAAAAAATACTATGCTAAGTACCAGAATACTAGCAAGAATACTAGCAAGTACCAGAAAGTGATAGGTCATAGAGTTTTTCACTCACATGTGAAAGCTAGAAAGATTTGGGGAAACTAAAAGGACTTCAAAAAATCAGGAGAGATACTATAAAAATATGAGAAAGGGATTTGGGGAGGGAGGAGGTAAGGTAAAAGGGGAGACTTGATGAAGGGAAAGTTCAAATAATCCTATGTTCATGTGTTCATATCTGAAGTTATCAATACCAATTTTTTTGTGTGGTACTGAGGAACTCAGGGGCATTCTACCTCCAAGCTACACCCCCCAGCCCTATTTTTTATTCTTTATTTTGAAACAGGGTCTCACTAAGTTGCAGAGGGCCTCATGAGGTTGCTGAGGCTGGCCACGAACCTGCGATCCCTGCCTCAGCCTCCCAAGTACTGGGATTACAATCATGTGCCACCACGCCCAGCATCAATGCCAATTTAAATATTATATATGGGGAAGGGGGAGTGGAGTGGAACCCTGAGGGAAACATACAACACGTGCTGTTGGCATGTATGTTTTTATCACATTTAACCCCATTTATGATGTATAATTACAATGCACCAATAAAAAATAAATTAGTAGGCTGGAATCTGATAAGAATAGGCAAATTTTCATGATCAGAGAGGAGTTTCTCATAAAGCTTTATTGATCTTTACCTAATAGGGAAAAGTAAAAAAATAAGAAGATATGCTTTTAAGTAAATAGACAAGACATAACTCTCTGGGCAGCCAAAAGCTAGAATTCAACTGGAATTGTTAGTAAAGATAGGGAAGAATGATAGTTTCTTCATAAAATATGACAAACTCTGTAGTTGACAGTGTTTGCAGGCTTGATTTCTAACCATAACACCTGACCTTTCTTTCACCTTATCTCCGAGGTGCCCATGTAAGATTTCCAAACTCAGAGAATGACAAAAAAATGTTCTACAAATCCTACTTTACATATTCAGTGAGGGCCTTAAAGTTGGTAGCTATAAGTTTCTGAATCTATACAATTTTATTTCCCCAAAGCATCACTATGTCTAATACTTAAACATAACACATTATTATTTTGAGCATAAATAACATGTGGATTGTATGTGAAGAAATGGTAGAGAGATAATGTTGAAAGTCAGGGTGGTATTTAGCACACAGTGGTTGACTGGATTACAAGTCTAGCCTGGCCCAGTGCTCTGTTAAGGAAGCAAGGATTAATTTGCAGGGTGAACAACCCATTCTGTGGAAGGATAGTTGGGTATGTCAATGGTAGTGAGCCTTGAATTAAAGAGATGGAGAACACCCATCTTTAAAGTGGCAGTGGTAAAACATGCTAAATTTCTATATATGGAGTATTATTCTACCGAAAACTGGGAGCAGCCTAGCCTTACAGAATAAATCTCCTATCTCAATTTGTGTACTATGACCAATTATAGGAATCATTTTCATATACTTTCCAAAATTTTAAAGTAATTCATTCATATAGTCAAATAATAAGCAACTTTTAGGTGTTGACTCTGTGCATTGTTAGAGAACAATGTTAGAACGAAGTCCCATCCTCAGTGAATATATTAAAGAAGACAGAAACATAAATGAGTAAACTCAAAAAATGAAAAGTATGTTAAACTAGAAGACTTCATAGAGCAAAGCAGGGAGATGAGAAAGTCAGCTATAAGTCCGACTCAAAAAAGACTCACAATGTAACTACCACTTGACTGAGCCTTGGTAGAAGCAGGTAATGGCAGAGTGGCAGAGGATCTCAGCAGACTCAGCCTGCACACAGGAAGGAGCAGTGGAGCTGCTTGGCCACTTAGTAAACATTTGAGTATGGATTTCTTATGAAAAAAGATAAGAGAATTATAAGGAGATTTGAAGTATAGACAATATCATGCTAAGGATATTAGACTATTATTATAGATAATGGGGACACATGAAATATTTTAAGCAGAGAACTAATACATCCAGCCTTGAATTTTAGAACTATATATGCTACGGAAAAATAAAGAAACAAATGAGCTGCGTTGTACTAAAGGCGTTTAATTTAGACTTAAGGAGGCTAGTGCACATAGGTGATATTGGTTCTGATGTTCAAAGAATGGACAAGTGTCACTAAGGAAGTCATTACAGAAGTGAAGAGGGTATCACAGGAACAGAAGCATCAACTGTTGTGATGGACCATCAAGGGTAGAGACTTGTGAGAAACAGGGTTACAGCAAAGGGTACACACCCAGTCAAGAAGAAAATAGTGTCATAAAGAATTTATACTACCCTCTATTTTTAGCATGTAATTGAGGACTACCATGTCACACAGCTCTAGGGAATACTGTTTATAGAAGAGTCTAAATCAATGATATCATCCTTGGTGTTTTCACAGTTGTCCTTGGGAATCCCAGAAAGGTTACACCACTGAAAGAATATAGTGAGACCTGTATGTTAGATAAACCAGGAACTCTCACCTCATCGTTAATACAAGACTTAGAGGAATAAAGGCCAGAGCTCACACTACCTGGTAAGACAAGTGACAGTGGAGAAAGAAACCTTTCTAAGAGCAAATCTTAGAATGAAACTAAGAGAAGCACCAACTTATTCATCCCTTGGGACCTTTAGACTTGCTCTTCCCATTGCTTATTTTGATTCTTCTCCAACTCTCCGTTGATTCTAACATTTCTTCATTCATAACTGTGACAAAATGTCACCTCCACAGAGACAATTTCCATGACTCCTGCAGCAAAGATAGTTCACTCAACTGACACCTTTCAGTAGATGCACTTTTTAGATAAAAGGCCAAGCTCTTTCACCCTCTAGCCACTCATCTGCTTTATGTTTCTTTCAAAACATTCATCCCTAGTAAAAAGCATGTTATTTATCTCTTTGCAGATTTATTGTTTTCTCAACCCCAACTCCTCAATGATAATATATGCCCCATTAGAACAGTACTTAATCATGAATCTATGTATATACCTAGCACCTGGAAACATTCCTAAAACATAAATATGAATGAGTTATAAAGAAATGATAAAATAACCAAGATTAAATAATGAAGTTTAATATGGAGGAATGTTAAAAGGAGGAAGGAATCAAGTGTAACTTCCAGGAATCTAGTATGGGTGGCTGAGTAAAAAAGCAGGTTCCTGGGCAAATAAGATCAAGTTTATGTACTTTAGCTTTCAATGGTGTTGTACGGTACACAATTGGAGATATTAGTCCAAAATTCTGGAACAGTCAGAACTGGGTCAATAACATGAAATGGTGGTTAAATATGAGCAATTACACAAGTTGAATACATAGAACAAAAATGGCACACTAGATGCCATTTTTGGAAAGCATTTATTAGAAAGTCTGAAGAGAAGTCTCTAAAGGAATCAGAGAGGTAACCATCTCAGGGATAAGAGGCCAGTCAGAAGGTTCCAGAAGTCCTAAAAAAAGAGGGACAGAGGGATCCAGAAGGAGAGGTGGCCAACTACATCAAAGGCTACCAAGAAAGTCAATGAGCAAAAGACTGAAAAATAATCTGCACTAATATTGCAAATTGTGACAAATATCTTTTGTGCATGAAAAACTAATGACTATGTATTGGAATGTGTTTTGAGAGACTTTTGTTTAAGGATGAAATTTATTTGAGGGCATTTGGATGTCTATATCCTGACGTAGGGTGGCACAGGATACGGGAGGTTTAAAGCAAGTTCCTTAGATACTAGCAGAATACTATGCTGTGATACTTAGTTATCTCATCTAGAAAAATGAAAATAATCACATTACTTATTGCATAGATTTTATGGAATTAATGAGATAATATACATTTAAAATCTTTATCACATAATTATTACTCAACATATGTTTTATTTATAAAACAGTATTTTCATTATCATCATTGTCTACTTCTATTTTCTACCATGCTATACCTGATGCACAGAATCTGAGTCTCAAACGTTTCTTGCCTTAGTTAAAATAAAATGAAGATGGTTCTTGAAAGTTGGGATCGCAAAACTAATTGACACAGTTTACACAAACTGAATAACTTTCCTAATTCATGGAAATCCCAACTCATTGACTCTCAGTAGGTCTGAAAAATTTAGATCTGCTAAAAATTTCACACGTCCTATATTAGAAAGGAAAGATCTCTAATTTTTTAAATGGATCAACTTGACAACTAAAACTAATTCCACACATCCCTCATCTCTATTTAATTACTACTTATAACATTACTTCTTTCTAAATGAACCGTCAAACTTAATTCTCTAATATAATTTTCATGTCAATTCCCTTTGGAAACTGAAAGGAATAGGATTCCAAAATAAAGTATCCAATTCCATGTTAATTAATTGAGCCTTCCACTTTTCCAAAATATCGTATTTGGCATTAAGTTTCTTAATCCCTATAAGTAACTGCACTGATATTAAACAGATAGGACTTATCAATTTGAAGCAGTGATTTCTAGCTTTTTACTTACTACAAAATTAGCTGTTATCATGTTTTCCTTATATTTTGAAATGCATTGCTATTGTTCCACCCTGTTTTTAGAAAAACAAGTATCTACCTGCTTGAGTGTATTTTTAATAGATAACTGCAGCTACTTGAGAATATATTTATAATGCCATAATATTAGAAGCAGAATTTGAATTCACATAGTCTATGCTGTCATATGTGCTGCGATTCATCACTTCCTGCCAGTCTAGAATTTATTATTAGTAAACCAAATTAGATAAATAATGTTGTATTTTGGAGGGAAGATTCAAAACATGTAATTTTATTTTAGAGGTAAAACTATATGAAATGAAAAATAAATGTGCATGTAAATTTGACTGAACTAATACAAGTTTTTCCCTGTAAAATTTCAGGTATGATCAAAACATAATCAGTTATATAACAATAATCTTACTATTAAATATTTGTTTACTTTTGCATTACTTACTTTTGGTGTTTTTTATAAACTTTAATACTTTCAAAAATGACTTAAATTGATTTATTTGTAAAGTAAAAGAAAATAGTTTAAATTTTTACTCTCTTTTTTGTGTGAGTGGTACTGGGGATTGAACCCAGGGGCATTTTACCTCCAAGTCACACCTCTAGCCTGTTTTTTATTTTTAATTTGAAACAGGTTCTTGCTAGGTTGATGAGAGTCTACTTGTTGTCCTTGTACCTGTGATTCTCCCGTCTCAGCCTCCCAAGTACTGGAATTACAGATGTGCACCACCATGCCCGACTTTACTTTCATTTTTTAACATTAATTTTATTTTACTCTATTTTTCTGATACTGAGATGCCTTCTAATTTCTTTAATTTACTCCTATTTTTCTCCAGTCATTTTCTAATTGTTGCTCTATCTTGACAGATCCTAATTTTTTTGAACATTTACAGACCCAAGAGATGATCACTTCTTTCCAGTACTAGTGGTGATTCTGAAAGCATCCATCTGTAGAAGAGATGGAGAAGAAAACAAGCTGCCAGAATTAAAAAAGACGGAAGGATGTGCTGTTTGAAAATGGCCTTGCTCTTGGTATTTTACTTCCCTTCCTCCTGGATTCTATTTGTGTTAGAATCTGTGAGCACAGAGTTACCCACTCAATAAGCCGGAGAGCACTGAGGACAGGAACAGCCTATTGGCTAGTGAGGTGCAGCTACGCAGCTCAACATCTCGTTTGTGATGACATCCTCGAACTAACGCTGTCATCATGCAAACCTTTTGGCTCACAACAGCAAGTCAGTTTCAGAAACCGTGGGCTTTGTGTGTGCAAATATTTTGTGATTAATAATTTTAAATGGATCCTCTCAGCCGGGTGTGGTGGCGCACGCTTGTAATCCCAGTACTTGGGAGGCAGAGATTGGAGGATTCGGGTTCGAGGCCAGCCTCAGCTACTTAATGAGGCCCTCCGCAACTTCATGAGACCAGGTTTCAAAATGAAGGATAAAAAAATAGGGCCGGGGGTGTAGCTCGGAGGTAAAACGCCCCTGGGTTCAATCCCCGGTACTGCAAATAAATAAATAAATAAATAAATAGGTTCTCTATTTTCCTCTGCTCTGCTATCATGCATATTGTGATAGTTAATCTAGGTTGTCAACTTGACCTGATCATGACACACCCAAGATTATGTGATTTTGGGTGTGTAACAGCAGATTAAAGAGAAAGCCCTGCCCTGAATGTAGGCAGCAGGATTCTGATAGGTGCGGATTTAGATAAAGAGGGAGAAGCCGCGGAGAGTGCATGCGACTCTTTCCGAGGAAAACGCATCTGCTCCCGCCTGAGATCGTCGGCTGCCGGCTTCGCCTTTCTCTGAAGAGCTTCTTGATCTTCTCGGCCTCCAGCTCTTGGAACTGAAACTTCACCATCGTTTCTCCGAAGAGCTTCCTGATCTTCACGTCTTGGACTGGGACTGAATTAGTGGTTGCTCCGATCCTAAGACTCCAGCTCTTAGACCGTTCGACCAGCTACTGGTTCCTCTGACTCTCCA
>PVJS01026972.1:0-26595 GCA_004027185.1 Glis glis | reverse complement strand
AATAAAATTTTATTCAAACCATTGCTTTTTTTTTTTTTTTTGCAGTACCAGGGATTGAACCCAGGGGTGTTTTACCTCTGAGCTACACCCCCGGCCCTATTTTTTATACTTTATTTTGAAACCGGGTCTCACGAAGTTGCAGAGGGCCTCACTAAGTAGCTGAGGCTGGCGGCCAACCCTGATCCTCCGGTCTCAGCCTCCCAAGTACTGGGATTACAAGTATGCACCACTACGCCCGGCTTATTCAAACCATTTTATGCCGGCTTATTCAAACCATTTCATATGGATATAAACCCAAAATATACATTTGGTTGTCTGGGGAACTCTTTTAACCTAATGATACAGTTAAAAGTTAAGAAATTCTAATTTAGAAAGTGTTCTAAGGCAATGATAATACAAATGCAAACTCAAACCTATTTAGGACCATACATAGAATATCTAAAGACAGATGAAAATCCATACTAAAATTTAAAAGCACAGCCTTCGGTGCAATGCTTCTTTTCTTTAGGAATCAAAACTGGATAAGTATGTATAATCATAAGCATTTTTACAAGAAAACATCCTGTTATTTCAAAGCAATGTTTGTGTAACACAAGTCCAAAAACATTTGAATTCTTAATTGAAAGTGGCACGGTTAGCACATCCTTCTGCTTTCAATTGATGATCATGTAGTGTGAAAAGGATTTAAAACAAGTAATATAGTGACTGATTTCAGTAGCATGAAACATTGTTAAACAAAACTATTATTATCTTTTATTTCAAATTGATCATCCTTATATAATACAATGCTCTTCAGACATTTCTCTTATATACATTTTCTATTTATATAACCATTTCCTAATTATATGCCAGTGCATAATGAATTCTGCTTATTATGAAGTTTAACTTGAATTTGAAGAATGAAATAAATACTGAAATAAATCCCTTTATCTGAAACTATGCATTTCTACCTGTTGATATCGCTAAAATTTATATTCATATACTTATTCAAAATATTTTCTTTCTGGAAAAATGATATCATTATCTGAATTAAAATGTTTGACACAGTATGTTAGCATGTTTGTCAAATGTCACTAGCAGCCTGTCCAGGTGACTATTGTGGATGCGTTAATTTCATATAATGAAAATTGTCCAGAAATGTGTGAAGGCTAATATACTAATGATGGAAAGTATAAACTCTACAACCAAATTTCCTGGGTTTGCCTCTTGGCTCTGCCACTTAGTAGTTGTGTGACACGTCTCGCCTTCCTGTCTGTCCCTCAACATATTTATGAGTAATAAAAATATTACTTGTGAGAATTAAAAAGAAAACTAGTAATCAGTATCTTTAAACTTAGGAAAATCGGTGTTCAAATGAAGCTTATCTTTTTTTATAATTCAAAATTCTGAAAGTAAATACTATTCTCTCATCTCTATATTAATGTATTTTTGACACATGAACCCACATTCTGCATATATACATTCATTAAATTTTAAAGAATATATGAATAAAGACCTGGTGAACTATCATGCTTTATTATCCTAATCCTGATTTCTGCAAAGCAACTAAGTAGATTGATTCAGAACCTTTTTTTCTTTCCATTTTACCTTTTTTTTCCTTTCCATTTTACTATTAATTTCGACTTAACAGTTCACATCAAATGTTTCTCTTCATAAGGGCCATGCAAATTTGAATATTTAGAAATCTAAGCATATTTGAGACTTTATATGTGATCAATACATCGTCTCTGACAATTTGAAGCTTGAATTATGAATAGAGCCTGACCTTGACCATGGTTCTCTATATTGAGCAAGTCAGGCATCCCAATACTAGAGAAAATACAGGTGGTCACTGAAATGATTCTCTTCTTTGTGAGCTGGTTGAAATTATTACATTTTTTAATTTATTATATTGTATGTCAGAAAGGGCATATGCTTGAATATGGTACAGAGATGCCACAAATCCTTGAATAGTTTACTCTTAACTCCTGACATATTTGTCATCACATTTTGTCCTTTTGAACATTTTTCTTTGATCTTGATTTTAAAGGTATTTTCAGAAATATAATATTGAACCTGTTTTTCACTCCACACACCAAGATGAAATGTCAGCAACCAGCACAATTTTCAGGGAAATATACCAGATAGCATAATAAATTATTACTTGGTTAAAATATTATCACAATTAACACTAAAAAGCAGAATTTATAACTAAAACATAGGCCAAATATTAATTTTATAACAGCAAAGATGAAATAACAGGGTTTAGTTTTTTCAGTACTTTTATTGGTGCATTGTAGCTATACATCATAGTGGGGTTTAAAATGATACAATATACATGCACATCTCAATGGATGGAACTAGAGAATAGTACGCTAAGTGAGATCAAACAGTCTCAGAAAGTCAAGGGTCGAATGTTATCTCTCAGATGTGGAAGCCAGAGAGAAAATAGGAAACAAAAGGGTTTAGTTTTATTTGCCAAGTTCAAAACATTCTACATGTCTGGACTTTAGTCACTTACTTTGTTATATTCCATTCTTTCTTATTGCTTAAGATCCTAGGGGAGAAACAGCAGACAGTACATAAACTGAACCCTCATGCATGGAAAAGACAAAGTGACCAGGGACATGATGGGAGAATTCAGAGAGCGCTGAGTGATAAACAGGGGGACAGCTGGCTTTCTGAGGTAGACATTGTTGTTATAATTAGTCTTTTACCTCTAGATGTTGGGTTTGTAATTTTTGGTTAAAGTGTTGATTCTTATACATGCAATATTGTTTTTCTCCCTATACATCGTGCTTTTGGGAAAAGAGTTACTGCAACAACTGCATCAATTATTCTAGGTGCCCAAAGGATGTGGGGTGCAGAATTCATAGAGGCTTTTCTCTTCACCATAACACTGGAAAGTTTTTTTTTCCTGTTATTTCCTGTTATTTCAAATCCCATTTGGCAAAACACTGAACTCTCTTTGTGCACTCTCACTCTCTCTAGCGTGCTCTCTCTCTCTCTCTGTTTAGAAATCTCCATCGAGCATTTATTACACAAGCAAGAGAATAAAAAATAAATTTCATTTTATATTTTTCTAGTTCACTTTGTGTCAATAAATAGTTTCCTACAAACCTAGCACTGTGTCACAATGCACGCCTGTAATCCCAGTGGGGGAGATAGGAGGATTGCATGTCCCAGGCTAGTGTGTGGTAACTTAGAGAGATCCTGCTTCAAAATAAAAGATACAAAGGGCTGGAGGTGTAGCTCAGGGGTAGAATCCTTCTGGGTTCAATCCCCAGTACCACACACACACACACACACACACACACACACATACACATATACACACACAAAAGTAGTTTGTTACATATTTTCTCCAATGGTAAAAAGTTCATTGACTATATGTACATATCTGAATATACCTATGTCAATTGCAGTACTCTGTATTGGGAAGGTGGGAAATGGGGGGGCACCAAATGCTGAGTGTTTATATGTCAATGTCAACGTGATTTACATTATGATGTGAGACTAAAATGCACCAATAAAAGCACATTAAAAAAAAAGAAAACTTTTCTGGAATACTCTTTTAGGGATTTTACTGGGGCATACTAGTAAACAGCAAAATCACCACCTATCACTTATTTTTGTAACTTTACTCAACTTCTAGTACATTCCGATTTAACTATTCTTGAGCCTTAAATGAAATCTCTTTTAATGGATATATATATATACACACATATATACACACATATATACATATATATACATACATATGTATGCAATTTCTAATGATCTTCAGAGAAAGAACATTTTTATAAATCTTATATTAATATTATAGAAAAATTAAAAATACTTCCTAATTTTTTGTCCTGGTGATTGAACACATCCAGAGGCATTGTACTTCCAAGCTCCACCCCAAGCTCTTTTTTTAAATTTCTTTTTTGAGACAGGGTCTTGCTAGGTTGCCTGGGATTATAGGCATGTGCAACCACATGTGCGCTAATTCTTAATATATAGAAGAATACATATTAAATACTTGTTTTAATGTGTATTAAATAGCCTTTCCATATGATATAGTTCACTCACTCTCAGCAAATTATATTCACAGAGAAAGTAATTAGGACTATTACATTGAAACTCTTTTATAACTGCCATATTTCATGCTTTTTGTAAGCAGATTTAGTTATAGAGTGTATGAAATTATGTCTAACCAATTGACAAAGAATCTAAAATTTAAGTCAGAAAAAAGAACTTTTGTATAATGGATTTGCAATTTGGATTGCTGTGTTTCCTGTTATCCCTAGTCATCTGATTTTATGCTAATTTTGTAGGTAAGATGCTTGATTTTATGTTTTGTTGCAAATTGTGGAAGAACTAAATAAGAAAAGTTACTTCATTTTTAATCTTGTAAATATTTAACAGTTACTCCTGCATAGATTGTGTGAAATCGCTTTCTGAAATAAGTCACTCAGTTTAATATCCAATAACTAAGGGTTTAGTTAAGGGTGCAAATTAATTAATGTTTGTATATTAGTTGGTCTTTCATTTCTGTTGGCTTAGCTTTCCCTCCTGACAAAGTTAAGCTTTTCCTGAAAGATAACAACAGTTAAGAATCACCTCACCCTGCTGTACCCTCACTCCCTCTCCCCTCAGCCACTACCATTTTGTGTTCTAGGAAATAGCCTATTGTGAATAATGGTATGTGTGTGTATGTGTGTGTGTGTGTGTGTGTTTGTGTGTGTGTGTTACTGGGGATTGAACCCAGGCACATTCTACCACTGAACTATACACACAACCCTTTTTATTATTTTATTTTGAAGCAAGGTATCCTTAAGTTATTCTGGGCTGGAATCAAACCTGTGATCCTCATGTCTCAGTCTCCCAAATACCAGGATTATAGACATGCTGCCTCACTAACCTTCCACATGACTTAGATTCATGGATGATTGGTTTGTCTATCACAGACTAGATACAGACCCTCCAAATTTCCAGTCATGGTCTCATAAATAAACTATTTGTCTCATTGACCAATGTGAACAAAATGCTTAGTAACCTGACTTGACCAAAATTTAGTTTCGTTACCTCCTGTCACTGAACTTTGTCACTCACTTTTTTTTTTTTTTTGGTACAGGGGATTCAACTCAGGGTCATTCTACCTACAAGCTGCACACCAGCCCTTTTTATTTTTATTTTTCATTTTAAAGCAGGGTCTCACTAAGTTGCTGAGACTGGCCTTGAACCCCTGATCCTCATGCCTCAGCCTCCCAAGTACTGGTATTACAGGTGTGCACTACCATGCCCAGCACTTTGGCTCCTCTCTCACAAGCCCTTTCTGAGAATCAGCTGGCCTCAGAGAAAAACATTCCCTGATCAACAACTCGATCCACTTCACTCACTCATCCAACTCTCCCATACTGGGATTTTCCTAGCATTGTTTAATCTTCCCCATAAATAAAATTCATTACTGTTTGACCATTGAGAGCTTTGCAGATCTTATGTGTAGAGAGTTCTCACTATTGTAATCCCTCCCCTGCAATTGCATAAAACCTTTTTCAATAAAATCTCCCATTACCTAAGTCTGAATTTGTTATTTTAATTGATAAATCCCCTTTTAAAATTATGGTCAGTTCTGACTACAGTTGAGAAAAATTATAACAGACAACATTGTTGCAACCTATTTGTCCAAAACATAAGCAGATTTAGGATCACTCCCTAATTTTGATGGTTTAATGTATACATTTTAGGAAGGAAAATCAGAATAATAATTTTGTCACCATTTTAATGCTGTCCTAGGCTTCAAAACTCTCAACTATACCCAGTTTATGATCGCAATGATATGAAAAAGCAAATATCATTAAATTGAAGTAGGGAAAGAAGTAAGTTTCAATATTTTACTTTGAATGTTAGGGCAATATTCTGGTTTAAACATGTAGCTGGGGAATGCTAATGTGCTTCACTTGTAGAAAGGAAAGTTATATCTGATATCAGAGGTCCATCTGTGGTTAGAGTGTGAGAAGTCAATAAAGAAAACAGGGATCTTTTGAGTGTACATGGTCAGTTTATTCAATATTTTATCCCTAGTGCTCTTCCCACATCACGGTAGATAGTATATGCTGACTCAGAATTTATGGCATAAATTTATTATATCTTCTTTGACACAAGTAACCTTCATTTTTTTATTTTACTTCACTTAAAACTCATGTTGTCAGTTCCTGAAATAAGGTTGACAAAAAAGAAGATATACATATTTATATAGAAGAGAGGCAAGAGATGTTGAGGAAATGGGAAGTGACAGAGTATATCTCTTTATATCAACTCATTTTGATGTCTCTTAAGCAACTACAAATTTTATGCATAATCATAGTGAGATGAAGTTATAAGCAACATCATTTATTTTATGGCCATTAATATTTTATCTTGAACTAATAAGCTGACATTATTGTATAATTTAATTGATATATAAACTGATGCTATGATAGTGTTTTGTGAGCTAGTAAACATAACTTCCAAAAGTCTGATCCAATACAAATGACAATTTTCAAAATCAAGATGTGGAGAAATAAAATCTTCACCCTGAAAATATTTTCAAATTAAGTGTAATATAGAAAGTTCATTGTCAGGTAAAATATGAACCATTCTTGGTGTCCTCCCCATCTTATCTTACTATGCACACTTAGATCACATTTTCGTATTCTAGAACATAGGAACGTTTATAATAGTATTTCTACTTGAAAATTTATTCTGAATATTATATGTATATTTTTTTCTACAAAGACTAAAGTTCTATCTTATTTTCTCCCACACTGGGACTTCTAGCTTCCAAAAATATTAAAGAATACATTTCTATTTTTTTAAGCCACCCAGTTTGTGGTAAATTGTTATAGCAGCCATAGGGAACTAGTACACACCCAAGCCCAAAAGAACCCTTGAGTGAAGGCAGATGTTTGGCAGAGTGATTTCATCAAGGTAAGTAAGAAGGGAGAGTTTTAAGAACTCTATTCAGCCACACAGCACCATATAATTCTACAGTGAGGGGTTTGTTGTTTTTGTTTTTGATTTTGTTTTACTCTGAGGAATGACATTGTTTCTTCTGGTAAAGGAGAATGGTATTTCTTGTTCTTGTTTTAATAGGGTTTGTATCAGATAAGGTAACAATAGTTGCTGTAATATATCAAACGATAATGGCTTCAAAAGGATTAAATAGTATTTCTGACTTGGGTAACTTTCCAATGCTTATGTTTCTGAGTGGAAGCTAATTCTCCTCCCATTGGAGATTCAGGGACCCAGGATCATTCCCTTGTTTGGCTCTGACATCTTCACTACATGTCTTCAAATTCATCATGGAAAGAGAAAGGATGACAGGGTTCGTAATGGGTTAGATCTGAAATCAGTACACATTTTCTTTACCCCTATTTCATGACCATGGCCTAGGTTGTACTGTCACAACTGGGAATCCAGCAAGGGATACAGAAAATTGTTGTTTTGTCTATACCCAAGATGTAGAGAAAGTAGATTTGGTTAAAGATTAGCTAGTTTCTGCCTTAGGGTAACAATTCATTTCAATAAATAATTACTAAGCAATTATCATGGGCCAGGACAGTGTGCTATTATTCCATAGTAGATTTTCTTTTGTTTTTTTTTGCGGTACTGGGGATTGAACCCAGGGGCGTTCTACCTCCACGCTACATCCCCGGCCCTATTTTTTTATACCTTACTTCGAAACCGTGTCTCACGAAGTTGCAGAGGGCCTCACTAGGTAGAAAGAGAGAGAGAGAGACAGGGAGAGAGAGAGAGATAGAGAGAGAGCGAGAGACAGCTGAGGCTGGCCACAAACCCGGATCCTCTGGTCTCTGCCTCCCAAAGTACTAGTATTACAAGCGTGTGCCACCACGCCCAGCTCCCATAGTAGATTTTCTATAATTCATAATTCATAATAATTTAAGCAAAGCTTGAAGGACTCTTATTATATAAAATATTAAACATGGCCAAGCATGATGGCACTTCCATGTAATCCCAGTACTTGGGAGGCTCAGACAAGATGATCACAGGTTCCAAGCCAGCCTCAGCAACTTAGTGAAACTCTCAGCATTCTAGCGAGACACTGTTTCAAAAATAAAAAATAAAATAAAACTAGGGGTATAGTTTGGAGGTAGAATACCCCTGGGTTCAATCCTTAGTACCACAAAAATAATATTAAATATGAGATTGATATTACATGTTCTATTTTCTAATAGTATTTAAGTTTAACATTTTAATTTAGCTTCACTGGTATACATTTTATATTTAAAGTTATACCACATTTGTTCATTGTAAATATTTTTGCAATTCCCTTCAAAGAAATAAAAGTTCTGATTTTTTTTTAAATAGAAGCCACCTTAATACAGATACAGGAGAAAGAGGAAAGACAGAGAGAGCGAGAAAGAGAGATAGAAAACAATATATAAATGTATACTCAATTTCAACTCATAATCACACTAGTCATATTAAGCCTTGCTAAAAATCAGAAAAGCAAGGTTAAAGGGATTGGAGATTTGGAGTCATCTGAGAGAGCTAATTAAAAGTACCTCTATGTCAGCTATGACATTTGAATAAATCATTTACAATAGTTACTTTAAATACCATAACAAAGAAAGCATCATTCTGAAATAACTGGTGATGTTAACATGGGATTGAATTGTCTTGAATTTCAAAAGCATTCTTTTTAATGCTTTTCTTTTCTCTCGTCCATAAATATAGGATTTGTAGACTGAAGCAACTCTTGATGTAAGAAAGGTAGAGCTGCGGACAATGCTCTCAGTAATTCATACCCTTCAAACTTGATGTAGGGAACTTCAGAGTGGTGTCTTTACACATGAGCTGACCCAAAAGCAAAATTTGCTGAGAACATTGCCTGTGTAATATTTGGACATAAAATTTGGAGGCATAACTGAACTTAGCAGGGCCTTGATACAGAGTGACATTACTGTGGTTTCAATATGTTGTACTTAATTGAGTTTGCTTACAAAGGAGACTTCATCTGGAATGTTTATTTTCACAATGTTTTGATATAGCACTTTATTCTTGGATTTGTGTCTGTTGGCACATTATTTTTGCCTATCTTGGGATAAAGTGCTCAGAACAAAGTATCTCTCTCTCTCTCTCTCTCTCTATCTCTCTCCCCTCTCTCTCTCCCTTTCTCTCTTTCTTTCCTATTTTCCAAGCCTATTTGCCTTTAAAAATTTTGTATTTTATATGGAAGCTCAAAATTGAAGAGGTCATTGTTATATGTTGGTATCATAATAGAAAAAAAAACATCTTTTACTAAAACTGCATTGAAAGCTGGGTTGAATTTGTGATTGAAAATATAACAACCCTAAAATTAGTAGTAATTATGCACACAAAATAATTAAAAACCCAGTGTGTCTAAAAAACATGTAGTATGTTGTATTCTATGGTCTGAATGCTTGTGTGCCTCTAAAATTAATGTGTCAATACTCTAATCTCCAAGGGGATAGTATTAGGAGATGGGACCTTTGGGGCGGAGATTAGGTCATGAGGCACTTCATGAATGGCATGAATGTCCTTATAAAAGAGGCCCCAGAGAGTTGCTTTGCCCCTTTGACCACGTGAAGACACCAGTGGAAAAGTGCCACATGGGATTCTGGAAACAAGCTGTCGTCATACAATAAGTCTGGCAGAGTATCACTCTTGGATTCCTGGCCCCCAGAACTATGAACAAAAAAGTTCTGTGATATATAAGCTACTGAATTTTGTTATAGCATGCCAAATGGACTTAGACAGTGGGTAAAACTGTTATGCTCTCCTATTTCATGCTAATTATTAGCTGTCAGTACCTGTCCTAATTCATATTGAAGTTTAGTATCACAAAGTGGCAGACTCAAAAATTGAAATAGCTTAAGTAGAATTAGTTTGAAAGACAATGGGAATAATAACATCCAAACGACAGAAATTGTAATTCTTGGTATCTTCCACCAAACAAGTGGATAAAATGTTGTATGTTGTACTTTGCAGTATAAATCATGTTCCTAACATTATTGTGCATTAGGGCATTCAGAATAGAAAATTTAGGATTTTAGAGTAGATTGATAGCTTTTTCCCTTTCATAGAATCAGTAACATCCTACAATAAAAAATAGACTTAAATTGAAATAGGATCATTTTTTTTAAGTCAAACTTTTTGCCTCTGGCCAACCTTCCAGGAGGGCTGAGAGTGTAACAACCTGGAGACTTTAGAGATGAAAAAGCTACACTATTTAACAAAAAGCTTGTTAGTGTAAGCAGAGTTGAGGAAGCCAGAAACCAAACTGGCGATAAGATTGAGAGATGAGAAAAGCCAGATTTCCCTGGGTTCTCCCCATGAATCTCCTGTTATAGACTGTCAGGCAGACATAGGAGACAATTCTTTTTATTGTGTGGTGCAGATAGCAGAGACAAGAGCAGATTAACTATGCCTCTGCAATCTAAACCATTTTCTCAAATTGTCCAAAGCAGATGCCTCAATGGAGGTCATTAAATTGCTGTCTAGTGAAGTGACAGATAACTGAGAACTGTTGCTAGGAAACAGATACTCTTAAGTTCCAGCTCTAGAATCAGGAAACATGACCCAACAGAGTATCTGCCTTTGAGGGAGTTGCTTTACCAGTGTCTGAGGTTAAGAAATCATGACGTTATTTCTCTTAGCAATTACAATACCTTTCATGCCTGCTCTTCCCACCAAAGGGACACACACCAGCAAGAAGTGAGATGATAAAGAGATTCAGCACCACAAGTACTCTTCCTTTCAAATTCCCTCCTCAGATGTTGTTATGGATAATACTGAATAAGGTAATACTGAATATTCTTCCTTTCTAATTCCCTCCTCCAGCACCACAAATACTCTTCCTTTCAAATTATCTTCTCAGATGTTGTTATGGGTACTCAGTATTCTGAATAATTAGTGATTTGCCTCAGAGGCCAAACCAAGAAAGTAATGAACAAAGGAAATTCTTTCAGAAGAATATCCAAGACTCATTCAGCTCTCAGGAAAAAGACTTTATACTATCTTTTGGAACAGATTACAAGCTATGAAAAATGAAAATTGCTTTTTGTCCCCAATTAAGTCTTTTCCCCAGTGATTTTTTTATTTATTTATTTTTTGCAGTACCGGGGGATTGAACCCAGAGGCGTTTTACCTCCGAGCTACACCCCCAGCCCTATTTTTTATACTTTATTTTGAAACCGGGTCTCACAAAGTTGCGGAGGGTCTCACTAATTAGCTGAGGCTGGCCGCGAACCCGGATCCTCTGGTCTCCACCTCCCAAGTACTGAGATTACAAGCGTGTGCCATGTATCCATTGGCCATTTGTATCTCTTCTTTCGTGAAGTGTCTATTCATTTCAGTTGCCCACTTCTTGATCAGATTATTTATTTTCTTAGTGTAAAGCCTTTTAAGTTCTTTGTATATCCTAGATATTAGACCTCTGTCAGAGGGATAGCTTGCAAATATCTTCTCCCATTCTGTAGGCTTTCTCTTTAGGCTCTTCATGGTTTCCTTTGATGAGCAGAAGCTTTGTAGTTTAATGCTATCCCACTTATTAATTCTTGTTTTAATTTCCTGTGCTTTGGAGGTCTTGTTGAGGAAGTTTCTACCTGTGCCTATATGTTGGAGTGTTGAACCTATGCCTTCTTCTAATAATTTCACAGATTCTGGTCTAACTTCCAGGTCTTTAATCCATCTCGAGTTGACTCCTGTGCAGGGTGAGAGGTAAGGATTTAGTCCCATTTTTCTACAGGTAGATAACCAGCTTTCCCAGCACCATTTGTTGAAAAGACTGTCCTTTCTCCAACATATGTGTTTAGCACCTTTGTCAAAAATGAATTGACTATAAGTTTGTGAACTTGTTTCTGTATCTTCTATTCTGTTCCACTGGTCTATGTGTCTGTTTTTGTGCCAGTACCATGCTATGTTCAACATCATTAGCAATCAGGGAGATGCAAATCAAAACTACTCTAAGATTTCATCTAACCCTAATTAGAATGGCAATCATTAAGAAGTCAAACAATAACAAATGTTGGCGAGGATGTGGGGAAATCGGGACTCTTCTACACTGTTGGTGGGATTGCAAACTAGTTCAACCACTATGGAGATCAGTGTGGAGATTCCTCAGAAAACTGGGAATGGACCCACCATATGATCCAGCTATACCATTACTGGGTATCATACCAAAGGGATTGAAACCAGAAAACTACAGTAATATATGCATACCCATGTTCATAGCAGCACAATTCACAGTGGCCAAATCATGGAACCAACCTAGGTGTCCATCAACAGATGAGTGGATTACAAACTTGTGGGAAATACACACAATGGAATTCTACTCAGCAATAAAGAACAAAATAACATCATTTGCAAGAAAGTGGAAGGATCTGGAGAACATTATGTTAAGCGAGATCAGCCAATCCCTAAAAAGAAGGGACATATGTTTTCATTAATATGTGTAACCTAAGGAGTAGTAGGGTCACACAAGGGACTCTGGTTGATAATGGAGAACCCTCAGCGGAACAAGGGAAGTGGTACAAGGGAAGGGGGAGGGCAAGAAAGAAGGAAATTAATGGAATCACTATCATAAACAATGTGTACATGTGAAAATATACCAACATCATTCTTGGTACTTCATATGGGTGGGGGGAGGTGGGGGGCACTAAGAGCTGTGTGCATGTATGTTAACATCAAATAGATATTCATTGCAATGTAAGACTCCAATGCACAAATAAAAGCACGTTAAAAAAACACACGCGTGCACCACCACGCCTGGCTCCCCAGTGATTTTTTTTAAATATTGTTGTAATTTTTTCATTATCTACTGGATGCTGTGTTAGCTGAGGATAATTAAAATTTATCCAAAGCTCTCCACAGCACATGGAAATGCATCCTATATTTACTTTAAAAGACCACACCTTACTTGGAGAAAGGGATGGATGCAGTGAAGAGAGGACACTTTGTAGAGGGGATGAGTTGTGTTTAAATTTTCAGGGACATTTTGGAGATGTAAGTATGGGAAACAGGATATATGGGAATGTTAGCTTTAAATCATAATTTAAAAAAAATGCAAAATCAAGCTGGGCACGGTAGTGCACACCTGTAATCCCAATGCTTGGGAGGTCGAGACAGGAGGATCACAGGTTCGAAGACAGCCTTAGCAAGTAGTGAGATTCTCATCAACCTAGCAATATCCTATTTCAAAATAAAGGCAAAATACCAAAAAAAAAAATGCAAAATCACAGATTATCTAAAAATATTTAAAAAATTAAAAGCCATCCAATGCATTAGTTATTAAAGGTAATGGTATCATATTAAGATGAGTTTAAAGACGTTTCAGGTACTTATAGACAGTTAATAAAGGCATACTAGCACACGATTTATGAATGTTAAATAAAACTGCTCAATTACCTATAAGGTCATAAACCATAATTTTTTTCTGCCAGACAGAAGTTATTTACATCTTTCTTGGACAAAAATCCACAACTTCAACATGCTGTTTTACTAATCCTGGGACTTATGATCAACAGTAAACAATGATTTGAGGCAGGTACATTTCTCTAAGACATAACTGAGTAAAGATCTTTATATGTATTGAAAGAACAGGTCACGCTTTTTTGGTATTAGTTTCAAGTTTTGAAAAATTTTATCATCATTTGATGTATCAAAGTTATTTGTACTTGCTGATTTTAGCCAAATTGCATTACTCCTTATTTTAAAAATGATATCTTGATATTTCCTTATGGAAATCAACCCTTAGCTGTTTATGTCTTCAGCAACTGAGTGAACCACAAAGATGGTGAGTATAAATCTAAGATAAAAACAATGTCACTTTTGTTGAGCCAACTGATTTGTTCAGAGGTATGCAAACCAACTAGATTAAATTGTCTCTATATAATAGGCATAGTTCTTGTTTTAATTAGTCCAGGATTTGGAGTTTTGAGGGATTTCACAAGCATATTATTTTCTGGAGAGATGAACCTTGATTCTCTCTTACTTAAATTTGTTTATGTGGTTCTTTAATCATTTTTCTTCAATACATTTTATGAATCAGAAGAAAAATAACATGTCTTATTATAGGCCAGCCATTGTAATAACAGTGTGGAATGTTATAAATATGTGTGAAATGAACAAATTAATAAATTATTAGGTACGGAAGAAAGTTCCTTTCTTTTTCTTTCCTATTGTCCAGTTGTTTTCTTCTTAAAATAGTGCTTCTGGAACTACTTTTATTATCATGTTCAATGATTAAATTTCCAAAGCTCCCTGCCGCATACCCTCATTAGTGGAATGCTCACATATTTATTTGTGCACAGAAAATCACTCAGTAACTATTACATGAGTCTTGCTGGAATTTTCTTTGTATTCCAAAATGCAATTACCATATTACTCTTGTTATCCATTTTAATTTACCTTTCTTCTAAGTATGATATGCTTGACCCCATCTTTCCCCAACTGCTGCTGCTGCAAAAAAATTATTGGCCTGTCCTATAGTGGCTGAGAACATGCTCTGGATCATTCGTTATGACACTTATAGCAACACATTCTCTCATTTGAACATTGTGCAGCTGCCATTTTAACTTTTCTGAATTCTGACATTTTCTTGCAAATACTATATGCATTTGTTGATTGCATATATCTTCCAAGAATTTCTGCCATAGTACACATCTGAAAATCGATGGCACCTCATAATAAGTAAATTGTTGTTTTAACTCAGAAAGTTAAACTTTATTAAAATTGTATATCTATCCAGTCTCCCTCCCCCTCCCTCCTCCCTACTTTAGGTCCCCTCCATCATTCCACTAGGGTTTCTCCTCCTTTGTCTAGAGTCCCTCCTGTGTCCCAGTTATAGACATTTATCAATGCCAATCACAATGTTCTGCAGGGGAAGGATGAGGGAGGGGGGTGGGAGCTGGGGAGGGCTCACTGAGAGCTGTGTGCATGTGTGCCTCTATCACTCTGAACTTCATCATGATGTATGATTACAAGGCACCAATAAAATAAAATAAAATAAAATAAAAAGATAGGGGTAAAGCCCAAGAGATGAGAATTAGATTTTTACAGGAAATGGGAGGAAAGATAAGAAACAGGAATTGAAATTTTTAAAATAAAAAATAAAACTGTTTATCTAATATCTCTACCAATATAATATAATGGAATGCTTAGTTTATGATTCTTTCTATAAAATACCAATTAAAATCCTAATTTCAGGGGAGAAACTGTATATCTCGATGAAGAATCTTAGCAATAATGAACCTTAAATTCAAGAAATGTAAGCAAACTTCTCAATATTCCTCAGTTAATAAATGACTGCGAGAGCTTGCTCATGCATGTCTCTTTGGTATGGATACTTATTTTTAAATCAATATTTCCCTGGGTCACCCACTTCCCTACTTTAATTTTCCAATGGCTTCCTATTACCTAAAGATTAAGTCTAACTTTATAAGCATGAAACATAGGCCCTTTTATGAATTGGCCTCTTTTTATAGATATTGGATCATATCTTGCTATTTTATACTGCAAACTTCTTACAAAGTGCCTTACACAATACATCATTTCACAGTTCTATTTTTTTATTCATACAAGCTTTCTCTGACAGAAATGTCGGCTCCACATTTTTCTTTAACTTTTATACTTCTCTTTCTTCATGTCTTAGCTCATGGCTGCTCTTAGTGTTTTCTAAAGAATACCTGAGAGATTTAAGTGATCCCCTTCTGTGTTTTGCAGTACTCTGAGAATATTTTCTATTTTATGTATACTGTATTACATAGACATTAGTGCTTTTTATAATGACTCTTCCACCAGGATGTAAACTACTCTCAGGGAGTATCTTTATTTTTATTACTTCAGAGTCCTTATTTTACCATACCTGCCATGTGATGGGTATGAAATAAGCAACATATTAAACTACATTTTTTAATGAAACTTGAGACAAGGAAAGGAAGGCTGGATTTATCTAGGGAAAGAAGACTGAATTATATTTAATAACAGTAGAGTTATAATAAAGTTATCCACAGGAGAGCATTTTCTGAGCCCGATGGAGTTCTTGGAGAATGGCTGTCATTTTGAAAGTCAGTGCTAAGAAAAGGTATTTCAGGTGAGTGTAAGGCTTATTCATTATTTTGTTTCTTCTCAGGTGAACCTTCTTAGAAAGAATGAATTTCTATTTTCTAAATCTTGGCATGTGACAAAACTTCCTACTCTTAAGGATAAAAATATCTGCTCTCCTGGGAGCTAGTGTGTGGGCTGAGGCCTTTAGCTTAAATAATCAAATAAGACAGATAAATTTTTTAATTTGGTGTTGGTGACAGAAGGACTGGGGAGAATTGCTTCTAGTAGTAGTAACCTTGCATTCATGGTAAGTAGTAGCTGTGACATGGCTGGAATGTTGCCCATGGAATCTGAAGCATCCAACTTCCAGCAGTAGAAAGTCAATGATTTGTTTCTGTTGTGTGATTAAAATCTTGATTCAGCTTTCATAATCTCTTTTCTCATGTCTGTATTATGAATATTTTGTCCAATGTGCCTGAATATTTTGGAAAATATTTTTAAATTCATATATTTCAAAATCAACCTTCATTGCTTATCATGTTGAGTGAATAGGGACCCTACCTGACAAAGGCACTGAAACTTATTGATTCCCTGGGAAACTAAGGAATCTGGAGTAGATCTTCTCATTCTCCTAAGAATAAAGGATATAAAAGCTAGCCAATATTATAAATGTGTATTATGGTAACACATGGTGTGCAAAGTATGAAATTAAAATTAATTCATGACTAGGCATGAGTAAAGGTTTTAGAGCATTGTGTTGTCATTGACATAATCCTCAGCACCTTTCCAAAAGAATTAAAGTCAGAATAATATAGCGATACATGCATATCCATGTTTATGGCAGCACAATTTACAATAGCCAAATTATGGAATCAATCTAGGTGTCTGTCAACACATAGATAAAGAAAATGTGGTATTTACACATGATGGTACTCAGCCATCAAGAACAAAATCATGACATTTTCAGGAAAATAGGTGGAAGTGGAGAATAATGTGCTAAGTGAAATAAGTCATTCTCAGAAAGTCAACAGTCATATCTTTTCTCTCATATGTGTAAACGAGAGAGAAAAAACAGTCTTCAGATAAATGAAGAAAGAGACATGTAGAACCATGGAAGAGGATTGGGCAAAACAAATGGGGAGGGGGAAAAAGAAGTCTTGATGAAGAAAACAGTTCAAATAATACTGTATCCATATATGAAAGTATCACTACCAATGCACCAATAAAAATATATTTAAAAACATAAATCCTCATTTAAAAAAAGAGTATGAAAGTTACAGGGAAGGACACTGCTTCTAATGACACCAGACAACTTAAAAAAGAAGATAAACTCAAATTCCCAACTATATGCTTCTGGATATGGACTGAAATTCAGGATTTTAGAGTTATGTTTAAATAATTCTGAGCCTCATAATAATTTGGCAGAGATAACTGGAGTTTTCGTTTGTGTTTTTTTTTAAAGCAAAGTAAGTCCTCAAAATGTGAATATTGGTTTCTGTATCTCCAAGCTCATTCATGGAGGGGGGGGAGAAGATAACAAAAAATAGCTTTTTTTTACTGTGAATATGATTATAACATTAATTGTGAGGAACCAATAAACAGGTATTGCAGAGTCCATAGTAAATCCTGAATTGACATAGAATTTAGAATTAATAAGCTTAGGAGTCAGCACCACTAGTTCTGGAAAAAGAAAAGGGAAAGTATTGCAATTACTAAAACCTAGAAGCTTGCAGAAGGAGCCTCTGCAAAAATGGAGCTCTATCCCATGATGAGGAGCTCGTGCTTTGTTAGTGCTGCTACCTCAGGAGGTCAGAGGAAAGTCCACTTGAAGCTGAAACTCAGACACAGGTAAAGCTCAGGAGGTCTGTTGTTCTTGAGGGGGCTTGGTAAAGATGATTTTGGAAGGGTAGAAAACAAGGAAAAGCTGGAACAACAGGCAGTTGCCTGGTGAAAAACCACTAAGATGGTACTTAGGAAAGAACAAGTCTCTTCAATTGAAAAAAAAAGGAAAAATCAGTTTGGTTTTGAGTTTTTAGTGCCTCAAAAGAGACTATAAAAAGTTGTGTGTAGAACTGTGAGACATTGACTTAATAGCTAGTACATGTGACGACTTAATATAATAATTGAACTCTCCAGTACCAGTTTTGTTTGTTTGTTTTTGTGGTACTGGGGATTGAATCCAGTGGCATACTACATCTGAGCTACATTCCCAGCCCTATTTTATTTTTCATTTTGAAACAGAGTTTCACTAAATTGATGAGGGCCTCACTAAATTGCTGAGGCTGGACTTGAACTTGCGATTCTCCTGTCTCAGCTTCCCAAGTACTCAGATTTACAAGCATGTACCACTATACCTGTCTGAATTTACCAGTTCTTGAATGTGAAAATTAATGGTCCAGTAAAGATTAGGTACTTAACTAGAATGTAAAATATATGGAATTAGAAAACTCTTCCTACTGACAAGGCCCCTTTGTTCTTGGTCATTTTTGGATTTGGAAAGTGGGATAAAACTAAAGTATGCTTTTCTAATTCATTCCCTGAGTGATCCAAAAGTCTACTATCCTCAAATATTGCCAAGAACAAGAAATAGGCTCCACTGTGTCCAGAATGCAAAGCAAGCAACTCTTAAGAAGCATTGGAAATGTCTACAGCAGAATGAGTTTCATCATGGAAGACATAGGCTACCTCATTCTTAGGCTTCTGGGAGAAGTCTTTTTGGAGAAATATTTATTAGTAAGCTTCAGATGAAGAGGAGCAAAACAGGAAGGGGCAATAATTGGTTAGGCAAAGCTTTCACGAGATGATCTGCTCTGATGAGCAGTGATTACACCTCATCACTGACAGCACTGCATTGCAGATTGGAAGCAGGACTTTGAAAACAAGACTGGAATAGGCTCTGAAGGGAAAAATAAGTTCTATGAGCATTTAGATCACACGACACAACACTGAAACCTGTTCACCCCTGTCCTCTCAACCCACACCTCTAAGGCTAAAAAGGAGTTAAGCCAAAGGTGAGTGGCCATATCCAGTAACTGTTCTAACCAAGATTTATTTTTCAATAAAGTCTCTGGATTCCATTAGTTCAGGAAATAGATCAAATGTAAATTTGCTTTCAGAGAATCTCTAAACAAATAGCCAAAGAGCTGTGATATTCAACAACTAAGCCAATATGGGCTCCCACACCTCTATCAGCAAACGTGAAGCTCATATCCAACAGGAGGTGTCCTTTCCAATTCTCCTCTGCATTCCTGTGAAGAAGAGGGAGAGGATCATGGAGGTCTTCCAAGAGCAGAGCTTAGGGAAATACTTTCAGGATGATTGACTAATCAAATAAACTATTCCACTACCAAGGGAGAAATATATATATTTTAAATACTTATTTGTAGAGAATATTCTAGCACTCCTATGATACAATCTTTTCTTCCTTCCTTTTTTTTTCCCCAAAAGGCATTGAGTGTATCATAATGGCTTTAAAAGTGTTGTTAAATTTATCCATGAATGTATGCCTTAGTTTGTCATTGTGTCAGAATTTTTTAGTCAATTCAACAAGAAATTTATTTTGAGTTTTGGACAACTTGACCAAGACTCTTAAATAGCCAGCTTCCCCAAAGGTAGGACAGCAAAACAGGACTGCTACAAGGATTAAATGCAAAAAGCAGTTAGCATACATAATGCCTGGTCAATTTTGAGAAATTAATGAAAACTCTAACCAAAATAATATACTTAGACTCAGTTCCTTAATTTAGTTCTATCTTTAACACATGGATTGCTGTCTACATAGCAGTATTATCTCTGATTATCTATATCCCTCTGTATTTCTGCTACTAGAACATTCCTATCCAACTTAATGGCTCACTTAATCTATATATAGGCAATGAGAAGAACTGGGATCAGTATTAACATCCTCTGTATGCATAGATATTTCAAATGAGAAAAGACCATTTTGCTTGTTGAAATACACCATTCTGATTGATAAATATCTCATAAATCCTTCATAGTTGTGTTATGATTTTGTTTGCTATAGTTTTAGCCTTGGCATCCATTTTTCAGGTGTGACAAGTTAAAACCCAGTTGCACCCCATCACCTTTGGCTTAGTTAGGGCCTCCCCTCCCTATGTGGTTGTTTGCCTGTTTCTCATCTCACTGATCCAAAGCACATGCTGTGGCTGCTGACCATGATAAAAACCCAATGGTTAACAACAGAGCTTTTCTGTCTCTTTCCACACTTGCTAGTTGAGCACCCTGCTGTCTCCGGACTTCCCACTGGGTACCTCCTCTCTCATGGATCTCTGAGTAATAAAAAGCTTCTGTTACTTCATTGTTGTTGTTGTTGTTGTGCTATGTCCTCACTGTGACTCTCCTGACAGATAGACATAAATCTAACAGTTCTCTCAGGCTGGGTCTCCTAGAGAGCAGCTATCCTGGTAGGAATAAATTGGATATAGGTCAGAAAAGAGTCCCAGGGGCATATGCCCATTTAAATTCCCTCCTATGAGAAGGTATCCTGGTCATGTGTCAGACATGTAGGCATGAGGCCATGTGGGTGGTTAAAAAGTATATTGTGAAAGTATATCGTAAACCTCTACAAATCATCTCCCACAGAACCCATGAGTCAGGACTAGACTTTAGAGCCACTTTTCATAGAGAAAGCTTAAAACCAAATTAAAAGTATATTTATATATATATGAGTTGCATCCACTGGCAAATTATACTGATCTGTTTAGTAAGCTGAAAAAGATCAGAATGGATAATAAATTTAAAGCAGCAATTAAAATATAAATGATGAATTGGAAGTTTTTGGCTCAACATAGAAAATAAAATAATTTCAGCTATAAGATTTAAAAAAAAAGCAATGGAACCAAACTTCAAGTTGTCTTTTACCTTCATATTGTATTGGACTTAATATTTCTGCAATGTCTCAATATCATGCCATTTTTATCATATCCCCCATTATCCCCATCACACAGGATACTGTTCTAATATCCTGGCAGATTTCTTTCTACAGCCTTCACAATTCATTACACTGAGGACAAAGGAAAATCAACATGAAAGGACAAAGTCTGCAGCAGGGACATCAACGTAGACAGATCCTGGTCACCAAAACACTCAATACTATATTCTAGCAAACCAACAGTTAAAATGGATATTGGGAGGGATGAGGAAGAAGGAGGAAGATGAGGAGACGTTTAGCTAATACTTTAAAAAGGGTATTTCATATCAGCAAGAAATGAGGCTGCTGATTAGGAAATGTTGCCATCTAGTGTGAATGAATTTCAGCTGCAGTCACTGCATTGCCATAGAGCTGTGTTACTATACTGTTAGTAAGTTTTAGGGGCCTATATATACAGAATGTGGATATAGCACTAAACACTGTATAAAACATGCCAGTATAATCCCATCATTTTAGCTCCATTAACTAGTTCACATAATATCATCATCAAAAAAAAAACATAAAATGCAATGCCTTAACAATTAAAAAATAATAAAAAATAAATGTACCCTGCAGACATAGTTTACTTCACTATTTTCTCCTTTTAGTGATTTAATTATGAGTCTTGTTAAGATTCTTTAATGTCACTTTCATAAAAAGTATTTTCAAATATAATAAAAAAGAAGACTGTGAGTTTATTTTTTTGTCATTCTATAAGAGAATAAAAAATGTTTGAAATGAACTATTTTTGCCACCTATTCTGTAAAGAGATAAAAATCAATAACTTCTTTCTTAAAAGTTAAGTAAGTAATAGAATGTTAATATTCTTTGTGTAACTGACATAAAAGCAGATGATATTAATCAATATTTTTTCTTTTAAGATATTTCTCTGTAAGTAGACAGACACATGGTATCAATGAAAGAGTATTTTAATTCCTTTACTAGTTAGGACTTGCAACTATCTCATATTTCTCAGTTACTTAATGGTATAGATTCAAAGTATACTAACTTTAATACTGAGCTAACCTATTATGCTTATATATTCTTTTAAAAAGTATGAAATGTTCCAACAAATAAAAAACATATATACAAATATAAATAATCTGATGGCATTGTTCTTTACATTTTCATCTTTCCTTTGTAGATTTATTTTGGAAGAACTTTTAAAAATGATTCCGTCTGTTCATTGATAATAATTGTAGTTTTTTGGACGGGCGTGGTGGCTCACGCTTGTAATCCCAGTACTTTGGGAGGCGGAGACCAGAGGATCTGGGTTCGCGGCCAGCCTCAGCGCGCATCTTTCTCTCTCTCTCTCTGTCTCTCTCTGTCTCTCTCTCTCTACCTACCTAGTGAGGCCCTCCGCAACTTCGTGAGACCCGGTTTCAAAAATAAAGCATAAAAAAAAATAGGGCCGGGGGTGTAGTGCGGAGGTAGAACGCCCCTGCGTTCAATCCCCGGTACCGCAAAAAATAATTTGTAGTTTTTCTAGAAGTGCATGCATTGCTTTATTTTTATTACTTCAAATACTATTTAACTTGGTTCATTACCTTGTAACAAGTGGGCTCTTAATAATACGTAATAAACATCCGATTTCATAATTTCTGCCAAATACATTTCTAACAATTCATTTAAGAAACATTGAAATTAAGGAATAACATCCCTAGGTGAATTAACAGGACTAAGACTGAAAATTCATTTTTCTTCCTTGTATAATTTTTAATTTAACACATATTTATTGATCAACTGCTATATGACTCATGCTGTCCTGACCAGGTGTTATTCATCAGGTCAGTGGAAGAATGAACTCAAAAGCATTTTTGAGATGTTTTCTGGTTTCTATACCCATCAACATCCCCAAATGCCAGAGCTTTGAGTGCAGAAAGATTTCATAGGATGGGGCTCAGGATGTCCATGGGATTTGGGGATCATTGAAAATGATTGATTGAAAATGGCTCCTCATTTTTCTGCTCCCTGCATTACAGCATGGTGCTCCTCATCAGACCCAGGAATGGTTTAAATAGGTCCAGGCATAGCTTGGACCATGGCCCTAGAAGGCACAGACAGGAAACCACAGCAGTATCCATGTGGTGCTACCTAAATCTTGGGGTTACAGAACTAAGCAAAACAAATCTTACTGGGAATGGTGCTGCACGCCTGTTATTCCAGTACTTGTGAGGCTGAGACAGGATCATACGTTTGAGGGCAGCCTCAGCAACTTTAGTGAGACCCTGTTTCAAAATATAAAATAAAGTAGGGATAGGGATCTAATTCAGAGGTAGAATGCCCCTGGGTTCAATCTCCGGTCCCAAAAATAAATAAATAAAAAAAATTTAAAATCTTGATGTGCCTTCCTTTTTAGGTGTACATCATTCACTTGATAAGGGGTATTATTTCCTTTCGTAAAATGTTTTCTAAAATGTTTTCAGCTTTTCTAGGTTTTTATGCATGCTGGAAGCTCTGTGCACTGCCGACTGAGTGGTGCTGGCATGGATTAAGAGATACCAAATGAGAAAAAGACATTCAAGAATTGGAGAACAAGTTCACGTGGATCAGAAATTGTTCCCTATTCAGAGATATATCTTCCAGGGGGAGTTTGGATTTCTGGTGTTTCTCAATTCAAGAATTCAGAAGTTCTTTAAATCTTAGTCTTAACTCTGGCCCCACAGAACTCTCAAAATCGAGTGACTATTTTCGATGCGTAGGAGTGCACTTAGTGGTAAGTGTCAATGCTTCAAGAAAAATTGTCAAAACAAATGAGCTCCTCAACAAGGATTGCACACACATTAGTAACTGGACTGCAAGTCTGAGGTGACAAGCTTGCTTTGTTGTCATGAATGGTTATGAATTAACAGATGGGGTAAGTAGAACTCACTATGACAGGCAAGAAGGGCTAACTGCAGAAATATTGCCAAAATGTTCCTTCAGAATAAAATGAGAGTTTCTCAATGATAATAGATCTAGCTAGCATTTTCAAATATACATTTTAATAATATATAGAACAAAATATAATAGTAATTGGTTTGTATTTTACCAAAGTATTTTCAGTTACACTGCTGAGTAATTTTTACACATGTTTATTTTATTTTTCTAATTATGTTGGATGTGGTTTTAGAGCCCATAGAAGATAGTCTCTGTTTCTGTGATATTCATGAGCATAGTCTCCTTAAAATTCTCCTTTTTATCCTATATTAAATGTGGCTTGTGATGCATAAGAGAACTGAAGAAAATACACACTTATTTATCTCATGCAAAAATAAATCTGCAGATAGATATTCTAAGACTAGAATTCTGCTTCAACATAATGACATCAAGGAACTGGTATCCAATGCTTAGCTACATTTTCCTTAGTAATGAATGTTACACTTTCAATTAATACCATTCAATTCAACTTCAATTAATACCAAGCAAGAAAAAAAATCATGTAGGTAGTGTCTATTTTCATTTGTTGGACAAAAATTCACAGTATACTTACCAAAGCTTAGATGATATAACACATCATACACCTAGGCTAGATAGACTATTAATGTGCCAGATTGCTCTGATCTTTTTTCCAATCAGCTTGCTCTGCCCAGATTTGCTCTGGCAAGTCACTTTTCTCCACAGTCAATTTACCTAAAGTTTCCAAAAATTCTTCAGCTTCATATCAGCATTCACAGACTCACCCCTCATCTGCACACTATATAATGCATATGATTCTACAGTCACTTTAACCACCGACAGCCAATAGTAAATTTGACATTATACGTAGGTGTAGCCTTTTCTTTCAGACAAGCTTTTTCTCTGACCATGACCATCATGGTGCTGAGAGGGAAACACCTCTGTGGCTGGTCATTAGAAGTTTCTCCATGTCTGAAGTAGACCCCTCTTGATTTTTTTTTCTTGTTGCCTTCAGTGAAGTAGATCCTTGATCACCTCTCATCACTTTCCTCTTGTTCTTCTGGATTATGGCTATGGTGACATAGGACATGCTTCACTGGTCACTATTACCCATCACTGATTTCTGCTTCTCTGGTCTTCAACCACTTTTATTTTCAAGTCGAGGTAAATCACTCCATTTTAGTGGCAGCATCAGCGATGTATTGTGTCCAGTTAGTGCCAAAACAATACAAAGTTAAGCACAAGAGAGAATTATGCAATCAAAAGTCATAGTAAACATATATGTGAAACTGCTGCCAGAATAACATGGAGTATGTTTTACAGAAACAGTTGTTCTATTAGCAGAAGAAATACACTCTAAAATCATAAAAAATATAGTAAGTGCATAAACCAGTAACAGTCATAATTGTCAAGTATTATGCACTATAAATAATTGTATATGATAAACTTTTATATGCCTGGAAGAATAGTAGGTTTATTTACACCAGCATCACCACACAGACGAGTTATGTGTTATATTATGTTATTAGGAAGCTATGACATCACTGGGTGATAGGACATTTTAAGCTCCATTATAATCTTGTGGGTCTGCCATCCCACATATAGTCTGTTGTTGACAGAAATCTCAGAATATATAAAATGACTGTATTTTAGTATTTACAAGGGTTTTTATCATGTTTTCAAGGGATACCTGTGCATGGTTTTAGAATCAGGGTAATACTAGACTTGGAGAGTTCTTTTCCCTTCCATTTTTAGAATAATTTGAAAAAAATTTGTAGTGATTTTACTTTAAATGTCGATAGATCTCACAGGTGAAACCTCCTAAGCTTGGGATTATCATTGTTAGAACTTATGAACAATTGTATTGAATAGACACTTCTCAAAAGAGGAAGTATAAATGGTCAATAAATATATGAAAAAATGTTCAACACTATTAGCAATCAGGGAAATGCGAATCAAAACTACAGTGAGATTCCATCTAAATCCAGTTAGAATGGCAATCATCAAGAATACAAACAGAAATAAATTGTTAGGATGTGCAAAAACAGGAACTCTAAAACACTGTGGTGGGTGGACCACAAATTAGTGTAACGACTATGGAGATCAGTATGGAGGTTCCTCAAAATAACAGAAAGGGAACCATCATATAATCCAGCTTTATCTCTCCTCACTATCTTTCAAAAAAAGTCAGAATACTATATTAATACATGGATATCCATGTTTATAGCAGCATACTTCACAATAGTCAAATTATGGAACCAACCTAGCTGTCCATCAACAGAATGGATAAAGAATATGCAGTATATACACACAATGGAATTTTACTTAGCCATAAAGGAGAACAAAATTATGTCATTTAGTGGAAAATAGATGGAACTAGAGGATACTACGCTAAATGAGATCAGTCAGTCTCAGAAAGTCAAGGGTATATATTTTTCCCATATGTAAAAGCTAAATAGAAAATAGTAAACAAAGCCGGGCGTGGTGGCGCATGCTTGTAATCCCAGTACTTTGGGAGGCGGAGACTGGAGGATCCAGGTTCGCGGCCAGCCTCAGCTCTCTCTCTCTCTTCTCTCTCCCTGTTTCTCTCCCTGTCTCTCTCTCTCTCTCTCTCTCTCTCTCTTTCTCTCTCTCTCTCTCTCTAACTAGTGAGGCCCTCTGCAACTTCGTGAGACCCGGTTTCAAAATAAAACATAAAAAAATAGGGCCGGGGGTGTAGCACGGAGGTAGAACGCCCCTGGGTTCAATCCCCG
>PVJS01026971.1:0-26594 GCA_004027185.1 Glis glis | reverse complement strand
TTTTTTATGCTTTATTTTGAAACCGGGTCTCACGAGGTTGCGGAGGGCCTCACTAAGGAGAGAGAGAGAGAGACACAGAGAGAGACAGAGACAGAGACAGAGACAGAGCGAGAGCTGAGGCTGGCCGCGAACCCGGATCCTCCGGTCTCAGCCTCCCAAAGTACTGGGATTACAAGCGTGCGCCACCACGCCCGGCTCATATGATCCTTTTTAAATGCTTTCAACTTTAAGTTTATTTATTTATTGGTACTGGGGATCAAACCCAGGGATGTTCTACCTCTGAGCTACACCCCAGCCCCACTGATTGATTGACTGACGGATTGATTGATTGATTGATACTGGGGATGGAACCCAGGGGCATTTTACCTCCGAGCTATGCCCCCAGCCCTTTTTATTTTTAATTTTGAATCAGGGTCTCACTAAGTTGCTGAGGCTAGCCTTAAACCCAGGATTCTCCTGTCTAAGCCTCCCAAGTATTGGTATTAAAGGCATGTGCCACCATGCCCAGCTCACCATTGTTTACAATTACGAAAGAAAAAAAAAATTGGAAACAAACTAAATCCAACCATGGGCAATTTACAAAATAAATTATGCTGAGTTTATGCAATAAAATACAGGTACTGGCATTAAAACCCCATATTGGAGGAATGATGGAATCAGTGCTTATTGGCATGGGGAATGACAACAGAAGTAGGATGCTATCAACTATATAAAGAAAAGTATAGCCGGGCCTGGTGGCACAAACCTGTAATCCCAGTACTTGGGAGGCTGAGACGGGAGGATCGAAGGTTCGAGGATAGCCTCAGCAAGTAGTGAGACTCTCATCAACCTAGCAAGACCCTGTTTCCAAATAAATAAAATTGGGCTGGGGTTGTAGCTCAAGATAGAATGCCTCTAGGTTCAATCCCCAGTACCAAAAAAAAAAAAAAAAAGAAAAGCATGTATGGTGTGTGTGTGTGCATGTGTGTGTATTAGTCGATTTTGTGCTGCTATAACAGAATACCTGAGACTGGGTAATTATAAAGAACAGGACTTTTCTTTCACAGTTCTGGAGGCTGGGAAGTACAAGATCATGGCGCTGGCATCTGGCAGGGGCTCTCTTGCTGTGTTCCCACAAGTCAGGCGGTGGAATGGTAAGAGAGAACCAATCTCCCCTATGAAGCCCCTTTATAAGGGCACCTGATCCCACTCACAAGAGAGGAGCCCTCGCAGCCTAGTCACCTTCTCAAGGTGACACCTCTTAAACACTACACATTGCCAATACCTGAAGTTTGGAGAGGACACATTCAAACCATAACCGTGAATTCCAGGGAAAGGTCTAGAAGGCTGTATAACCAGAGGTTAAATTACCAGTTGGCTAAATTATAGGAGACTTTTTGGTTTTTGTCTTGTTCTGTTTCTTAGGTTTTCTACATTGAGGACATCTGGATTTTGAAATGGGAAGTAGGGATGGGTAACATTTTAAGCAACAAAACCAATAACTTCAAATTGATCAAAATCTTAGGCACACTTGTGAAGCTCTCTCTTCGGGCTCAGGCAGGTTCCAGGCACTCCGTGGTCGAAGGCAGCCTGGCCCACGTCGAGAACCACTGACGCCACCGGCCAGGCCCAGATTCCCAAGGGCTGCCTCCCCACTGCCACCAACGCATTGAAGGACTCCTCTCTCCCTTAACTTCTTCATGTGAGGTTAGAATTTTCCTCCTGTCAGAGAGCATTTTAAGACACATTAAAGCTTCCATGCAATGACTATATTATTTTCATTTTGCATTTCCACCCTCTGCTTAAATGAATTGCACATGAGAAAATGAAAGGTTAAAACATTTAAAAAATATATGAGGAGTGTAAAATTATGCACTTTTTGTGCTTGTAAGTTTGAGGGGGGAGGTGGGGAAAGAGGCTGCTTGAATGATCCATAGAATTATTTGTTTTCTCTCATGGTAAATGAGTCAACCACACTTTAATGGTGGGCTAAGTTTAAAATACCATGACTTTCATAAATACATGAATTGAGGAAGTACAAGAAAAAAGTCCCTGCATATCTAAATATCAACAGTTTAATTTTTTAATAATTCCTTTAAAGCCATGTGTGGTGGCGCAAGCTGGTAATCCCAGTACTTGGGAGGCTGAGATAGGAGGATCGCAGGTTTGCAGCCAACCTCAGCTACTTAGTGAGGCCTCCGCAACTTAGTGAGACCCTGTTTCAAAATAAAGAATAAAAAATAGGGCTGGGGGTGTAGCTCGGAGGTAGAAGCCCCTGGGTTCAATCCCCAGTACTACCACCACCACCACCACCACAACAACAACAACAATAATAATAATAATAATAATAATTCCTTTAAAAGTTACTTGTAACCTGGGCATGTAATCCTAGTACTTCAGAGGCTGAGACAAAAGGATTGCAGGTTCAAGGCTAGCCTCAGCCTCAGCAATTTAGTGAGACCCTGTTTCAAAAACTAAAAATAAAATTTAAAAAGAGACTGAAAGTGTAGTTCAGTGGGTAGAATGCCTCTTGGTTTAACCCCCTATACTCTCCCCCCAAAAAAGTCACTTGTCATATTATTGTGTGAACTTGAATTTTAAACAATCAACTTTAGCAAAATGAGATTGATTTTCATATTCCATAGAATTTAGAATATAGAAAGACTTCTTCAGATTCCAAGAGACATGCTCTTTTTTAGAAATAATCATTGTGCTTAATTCCGGGTGGGGGGGGAACTGTGGTATGGCTTTCTGAATGTTGTTTTGTCTTGTGAGTTACATCCCCAGTCCTATTTATTTATTTAGAAACAGGGTCTCACTAAGTTTCAGAGAGCCTCACTAAGTTGCTGAGGTAGGCCTCAATCCTGTGATCCTGTCTTAGCCTCCCAGGTGCTGGGATTATAGGCATGAGCCACCACACCCAGCTTGAGTGTTTTTAAGGGTGTTAAGTTCAACAATTTTCATACTAAATTTCATATTTCGATCTGTCAAAGTTTCTCAGTTGGCAGAAATGAATGCTTCCATTCTGGCAATTCTGGCTCTATAAAGAATTTACAATGTTAATCATTCAAGAGATAAAGAAAATTTCATTGTCCCTTCAAAAGAAGTATTTAAAGATGAGTCCAATACCAAGTTACTTTCTGTCTTCATCAAAAAACTTGTGAGTCTCCAAGGAATAGATATTTTTTCCAAAGCTAACTACAAATATTTTGCATTTCATCATTTTTGTGTGTATATGTGTGTGTGTGATTCCAAACTCCAAAAGATAGCTGCACAATCCCATTCTGTAGATACTTTGCTAGGTCCTAGAGATGTGCTGAGAACCAGCCAACAGATCCAAAGCATCAGGGCTCCACGATTCTACCATTTGCATAAAGTTGGACCTTTGGAAGCAAAACACATCTGCCTTTTCCATCATCCAGGGTGATTCCACAAGGACTTAGAAAAACCACCACGTTCACGTGTAAATGTGACTTAAACTTCATCTGCGAAAGCAATTATACAATGCATCCTGGTTTCAAATTCTTGTGCTGAAACAAAAGCAATCTCTCATCCCACCAGTGAGCTTCTCAGTTCTTTTTTTTTTGTTCCCCAAAATATAAGAGAACGACTACTAAAGAGGGAAAAGATAGGAAGTAGAGTTGTTGGGCATCTGTGCACATGATGTGAGGTGAGGGGAGTTTTGAATTTTCCCCCACCAGAAACACCTTCTGAACTTGAGAAACCTCATAAGGGTTAGATGTGACCTGAATCCATGTATCTACCCGGCCCTTTTTTGGGAAGGTAGACACAATGAGTGAGAAAAGATATCCCACTCTGTGAGGACAATGTTTTTTTCTTCCCTTGTTTTATAGTTATTTTTCTGATTATAAAAAATAATAAATTCTAGTCGCATGTTTAAACCTAAAGGATTATGGAAAAAAACATTTAAAAACTATGCAAAATCTCATCCAGAAAGAAGGAAAGGACTATTATGATGTGTTTCTTTTGCCTTGTTCTCTAACCATCTGCCCATCTACACAGCCCTTTGGTTTGACTTGCTTCACTAATTTCAGATATGATCATAACAACATCTCTTTAATTTTTTAAATAGTCATAGGTGGAAATCCCAGTATTTCCCTCTGGAATTATCTAAGAATCCCGGCATTCTCTCAGTCCAAGGAGCTTAACTGGGATCCTAGAGTTTAGCAGGGAGTCCTCGGCTGGAGTCTGATTTCTTCTTTTAGTCACTGACAACCGATCACAGCTGAACACTGTCCCCTCCCGCCCAGTCCCCTGGACAGCTTAGATCCCCATGTAGGCCCCCATTTGGGCTCCCAGGTATCAGTTCTTTTGGATCTTACAGGCTCAGCCTTTGTTCCTGTTCAGAGATGACAGGATCTGCCACATTCTGAGCAAGAATCATCTTTCACTCATGAACCCTTGGGCTCTGATTTTAGCCTCGTTTGCCTAATGACCGCCAAATATTCTCTTATACAGATAGACGATGATGTATTTGCACTTTCTCCTCTTGATGGACCTTTAGGGTTTTCATCTCCATTTCTCCATTAGATTATAAATAACCATAATAAATATCTTTGCTCATAGGCACTTGAGCACATCTCAGTATTTTCTAAAAATAGAATTTCTGGGCCACAGTGTATGAACATATTAAAGCTCTTCTACACGCAGTGTCAAATTGCTTAGTAGAATTGTCTAGACGAATGGTATAGAAGCACATCCATCTCACTCAACCCTTATCAATGTCAGGTTTTAGCATAAAATAAACATTGTTAATTGGATGTTTCAAAATGGTGTATTGTTTTATTTTGCATTTTTTTCTTCAATGTTTATTGATGCATTGTAATCATACATCTTGATGAAGTTCAGGGTGGTAGAGGCACACATGAACACAGTACTCATTTAGCCCTCCCCCAGTTCCCGCCCCATTCCCTCCCCCTTCCCTCCTTCCCATGCTCAGCACAGTGATTGACTTTGATAAGTTTGTGTATGGACATCATGTCCATTGAGGTGCTTCCCTATTCCCACCTCCAATCCCCCTCAGTTTGTCGCCTTCTTCACTCATATAAGGCTTCTCCTCCTTTGTCTGGAGTCCCTCCTACATCCCATTTTCTCCCTAGCTTCCGCATATTAGGGAGAACATCCGACTTTTCACTTTGTGTGACTGACTAATCTCATTTAGCATAATGTTCTCCAGTTCCATCCATTTCCCTGCAAATGATGTAACTTTGTTCTTCTTTATGGCTGAGTAAAATTCCATTGTGTGATTCTTTTCGGAATTCATTAAAATTCCATTTTGTGATTCATTCATCTGTTGATGGACATCTCAGTTGGTGTCATAGTTTGGCAATTGTGACTTGTGCAGCTATAAACATAGACATGCATGCATTAGTCTGGTAGTTTGGTTTCCACTCTTTTGGGTAGATACCTAGGAGTGGTACTGCTGGGTCATATGGTAGGTTCATTCCTAGTCTTCTGAGGATCCTCCACAGTGTTTTCCAAAGTGGTTGCAATAATTTGCAATCCCACCATCAGTGTATTAGAGTTCCTACTTCTCCACCAGCATTTGTTGTTGTTTGTATTTTTTAATGATTGTCATTCTAGTTGGGGTTAGGTGAAATTTCAGGGTAGTTTTGAAAAAATCTTCTCCATTCTTTCGGCTTTCTGTGGAGGTTCTTGATAGTTTCCTTCACTGCACAGAAGCTCTTCAGTTTAATGCAATCCCACATATTGATCCTCATTTTAATTTCTTGTGCCTTTAGGGTCTTGCTGAGGAAGTTTTTGCCTGTGCCTATGTGTTGGAGTGCTGGTCCTATGCCCTCTTCAAGCAGCTACAAGTTGTCTGGTCTAATTTCCAGGTCTTTGATTTATCTTGAAATGGTTCTTGTTCAGGGTGAAAAAGTGGTGTTTATTTCCATTTTTCTGCATATGGATAACCAGTATTGCCAACACCATTTGTTGAAGAGGCTATCTTTTTTGTCAGGCTATCTTTTTGGCCCTTTTGTAAAAAATCAATTGGCTATAAGTGTGCAGTTTTGTTTCTGAGTCTTCTATTCTGCTCCATTGGTCTATGTGTCTCCTTTTGTGCCAATACCATGCTGTTTTTATTACTATGGCTCTGTGGTATAGTTTGAAGTCAGGTGTTGTGATGCCTCCTGCATGGTTCTTGTTGCTGAGAACTACTTTGGCTATTCTAGGTTTTTTGTTGTTCCAAATGAATTTAAGGACTGATTTTTCTATATCTGTGAAGAATAACCATGGTATTTTAATGGATATTACATTGAATCTGTAGATCACTTTTGGAAGAATGGCCATTTTGATGTTATTTATTCTACCTATCCAAGAGCATGGGAAGTCCTTCCATCTTCTAAGATTTTCTTCAATTTCTTTTTTCAATGTTTCATACTTTTCCTTATAGAGGTCTTTTACCTCCTTGGTTAGGGTCATTCCTAAGTATTTTATTGTTTGGGGGGATATCATGGGTGGAATTGTTTTCTGGATTTCTTTTTCAGTGGATTTATGGTTGGCATATAGAAAAGCTTCTGATTTTTTAATATTGATTTTGTATCCAGACACTTTGCTGAATTTCTTGACCTGTTCTAAAATCCTTTTGGTTGATTGGGTCTTGTAAGCATAATATCATGTTATCTGCAAATAGAGATAGTTTTAGTTCTGCATTATTTAATTTTGGACTTTAAAATGTATTTGTCAGTTCTGAATATATCCTTTCTCTGCGACTTGCATGTTCCTGAGTAAAGATTTTTGGTGACCTATGTAATTGGGGTTAGTCATGTTTATAAGAGCACCCTAATTAGCACTCTGAAAAGATGAAAGCACTAAATGCCTTAGAGGCACAGAGGCAACTATTTTGCAGTTTCCACTGTTAGCTGATTGACCTAATTGCTTTGAATTCCAAGAGGCTATTTTATTATTTGTGTGTGTGTGGAGGGGGGTACTGGGGATTAAACCTGGGGTATTCTACCTCTGAGCTATATACCCAGCCATATTTTATTTTTTATTTTGAAACAGGGTCTGGCTAAGTTGCTGAGTCTGACCTCAAACCTACAATCTTCCTGTCTCAGCCTCCCAGTACTGAGATTATAGATGTGGACCACCATGCCTGGCTCCAAGAAGTTATTTTTGAAAATTTCAGCTGGGGACCTATCTCTTTCTTTCTTTCTTTCTTTCTTTCTTTCGTTCGTTCTTTCTTTCTTCCTTCCTTCCTTCCTTCCTTCCTTCCTTCTCTTCTCTTCTCTTCTCTTCAACTTTTCTTCCTAGTTTTTCCTTCTGACAGAAATAAATGGTAAGAGTTACTAACAGCACAATATGCTAAAACTATCAATTTCACACAGGACATCAGAAGGACTAATGCCTTATCTGAGACCTGAAGGACTGATGCTTTGTCTGAGACCACTAGGATAATCACAGTCAACCTGTGAATATTTTGATCTTGGCCTTTTTGTCAATTGTCATGTGCTATAGTTTGGATCCGGAATACCCCCCCCCAAAGGCTCACATATTGGAGACTTGGTCCTCAACCATGGTGCTATTAAAGATGGCAGAGCCTTTAGGAGATGACTGGTAAAAGGTTTTAAGTCACTGGGGGTGTGCCCATGAAGGGGATTGTGAGACACTGGTCTCTTTCTCTTCTTTTTTTCTTTAGCTCCCAGCATGAGGTGAATGGGCTTCCTCCACCACACAAAAGCACCATGATGTATTGCCTCAACACTACAGGCCCAAAACCAACCAGGGACTAAAACCTCCAAAACTGAGCCCAAATAAACCTTTTCTCCTCTTAGGTTGATTTTCTCAGGTATTTTGTTAAAGTAATGGAGGGCTGCAACACATCATGAATAATTCTTCTGAGATATAAGTTCTTCTAGGGTCTTACTTAGGTATAATCCATCCAAACTACAGCTGGTTCTGTAGTGTTTTTTATAAGAAAAAAAATGGTGGAGTCCAGTTAAGAGAATTTAAAAAATGATTAAGATCTTGGTTTGTAATCAAAGAAAATTCTCTAACCCTAGAACATTTTCTTATGCATTACCAGGTCCAAACAAAAAGTTGATGCACCTGAAAAAAATGCATTATACCTTTAGAAGAGTGTTTCAAAACTTGAGCCTACATTTTATTTTATTCTTGTGATTTTTTGAGAATTAGTCTTAAAGCAGGTAAAAACACCAAAGAAAGAAATTGAAGAAAATCTTAGAAATGGAAAGATACCCCATATTCTTGAATAGGCAGAATAAATATTATGAAATGGTCATTCTACCAAAAGTGATCTACAGAGGCAATGCAATCCCTATTAAAATACCAATGCCATTCTTCTCAGAGCTAGAAAATCAGTCCTAAATTTCATATGGAAAAACAAAAGACCCACAATAGCCAAAGAAATTCTCAGCAATAAGAACCATGCAGGAGGCATCACAATTCCTGACTTAAAATTATACGACAGAGGTATAGCAATAAAAACAGCATGATTGGCACAAAATTCATAGATGAATGGAACAGAGTAGAAGATACAGAGACAAATCCACACAGTATAGCCTATTTATTTTCAACAAAGGTGCCAAAAATATACGTTGGAGAAAAGACAGCTTTTTCAACAAATGGTTTGGGAAAACTAGTTTTCCATTTGTAGAAAAATGAAATTAAATCCCTCCCTCTCACCCTGCACAAGAGTCAACTCAAGATGTATCAAAAACCTGGAAATTAGACCATAGACTTTGAAATTACTAGAGGAGGGCATAGGTCCAACACTCCACCATATAGGCACAGCTAGAAACTTCCCCAATAAGACCCCCAAAATTCAGGACATTAAAACAAGAATTTATAAATGGGATGGCATTAAACTAATAAGTTTCTGCTCATCAAAGGAAACCTTTAAGAGTCTAAAGGGAGAGCCTACAGGATTAAGAAGGTCTTTGCCAGCTATTCCTATGAAAGAGGACTAATATCTAGACCATACAAGTTATGTAGACCTACCACTAAAAAAAAAAAAAAAAACTAATAACCCAAACAAGAAATGGGCAATTGAACTAAATAGAAACTTCACAAAAGAAGAAATACAAATGGCCAATACATACAGGAGAAAATGTTCAACACCATTAGCAATCAGGGAGATGCAAATTAAAACTACACTGAGATTTTATCTAACCCCAATTAGAATGGCAATCATCAAGAAGTCAAACAATAAATGCTGGTGAGGATGTTAGGAAATAGGAACTCTTCTACACTGTTGGTTGGATTGCAAATTAGTGCAGCTTCTATGGAGATCAGCGTGGAGATTCCTCAGAAAACTGGGAATGGAGCCACCATATGATAGAGCTTTACCACTTCTGGTTATCTTTACAAAGGGACTGAAATAAGAATATTATTATTATTATTATTACTTTTGCAGTACTTGGGATTGAACCCAGGGGCATTCTACTTCCAAATACACCCCCAGCCCTATTTTGTATTCTTTGTTTTGAAACAGGGTCTTGCTAAGTTGTGGAGGGCCTCACTAAGTAGCTGAATCTGGCCGCAAACACATGATCCTCCCATTTCAGTCTCGCAAGTACTGGGATTACAAGCGTGCACCACCATGCCCGGCTTAAAGAATATTATAATAATACATGCATATTCATGTTTATAGCAGCACAATTCATAATAGCCAAATTATGGAACCAACCCAGATGAATCCATCAATAGATGAATGCATTACAGAATTATGGGATATACACATAATAGCATTCTACTCAGCAATAAAGCAAAATAATGTCATTTGCAGGAAAACAGATGGACCTGGAGAATATTATGTTAAGTGATATTAGCCAGTCACAGAAAGTGAAGGGTCATATGTTTTCTCTCATATGCAGAAACTAGGGAGTAGTTGGGATATAAGAGGGACTTTAGATAATGGAGGAGATACTCCAGTGGAGAGAGGGAGGTGGTTTGGGAGATGGAGGGGGGAGAAGGAGAATTAATGAAGGAAACACTTCCACTGACATTATGTACATATGTGAGAATACCAATGCCAATCTCAATATCTTGTATGGGGAAGGGGGGAGTGGGGAGGGAGCTGGGGAAAATTCACCAAGTGCTATGTGCATTTATGTCGCTATCACTATAATATGATGTGAGACTATAATGCACCAATAAAAGTATAAAAAATGAAATAAAATAAAAATAAAACAATAAAAATTTAAAATAAAATAAGAGCAGGCAAAAAAAGGCAGGTAAAAAGAGTCATCAAGACCCTATGAAACTCACACAATCTAAAATGATTGCTTTTTTGTTAAGGCTCATTACTTGAATTTTCCATTTTTTATTCAACTAGATATTCCATTTATAAATTTCACACTCCATTAGTTTGTTGTTGCTGTTATTTATTGGCAATGTCTCTTCTTCTGTCACAGACATACGTAGCCCAGTTCCAAGAACTCTCTTGTCAAAGGTACTTAAACCAACAAACAAACCAACAGGGATAAAGAATTACCAGGGACCACTCTGAAAAGCAAAAGGCCCCAGCATTACAAACAACAGGGAAATAGATCATAGGATCCTGTCAAGTATTCCAAATCAAATTTATGTGGTCAACAATATAATTCTTTCCATCTCTGGAAGGAACTTATCCACCACACTCTTGTTGACTATACAGTTGTGTACAATTTCTTCTCTAAGCACACTCCCATTAAAATGTAACACATGTCTAGAGCAAGCATCATTCAAAAGACAAAATGTAGGAAATACTTTTCATATGCTGCCTGTGCATTAAAATAATGGATAAGAGGAATCTTTTCGATTAATGTTAATTTAATACTTTATGGTTCAGTGTGAAGAATCTTGCCTATTCTTCACTCAATCTTGAAAAATAATGCTATCTCCATTCATTCTCATTCCCAAGTAAAACATAAGATTTGCATTTGGTGAGTAGATCTGAGAAGACTTTCTTACATTAAACTGAAATTGAAAAACATACACAGGTATGTTCTTCCATGGATTAATTGTAACCAGATACAAAATCTTAAATGCTACTACAGGTCTTAGCTGCCTATCCCAATTTCTCAATAAAATAGGAAGCTCCTAAAATAGGAACTATATCTTGGAAGTGCTAAGTGTATTCTCAGAAGAAGGAAGCAAAGGAGCAATTTCATATAAAACCATCATGAGTATCTGCGTCCTGCCCTCAGGGGATGTGTCTGCTCCCCTGTAACGGGCGGGGCCAGATGACTGAGGAGTGAGGGCCCAGCATGCCCAGCCACGGCACAATCACTTATCGCCTCTGGCAGGTCAACATTCAGTTTACTTAAACTGAAGCTCAGAGGCGTTGAGTCTGGACTGGCTTTTGGAAAAAACGTCTGCAGGAATTGCTAGTTTGGGGGTTTTAAATATTCATTTGTAAGGGAAGCAAAACTCCCACTTACTAAGACATCCCATTAATTGAAAGAAAGATATTTTATATATGGTTTTCTGTCCTTTCCATGTAAGGGAAGCAAAACTCCCACTTACTAAGACATCCCATTAATTGAAAGAAAGGTATTTTATATATGGTTTTCTGTCCTTTCCATGCATGTAATGCAATTAGACTAATCTTTTATGAGAGGAGTGTACATGAATAATTTGAATGATACAGAAGCCCCTTTACTTGCCCCCTGGCTAGGTTGTGGAAAGTATCCTCAAAACTGATTGTTTATAAGACCAAAGTGATGTTATAAAAACAATTCTTATTCTGTTGTTTTGCACTGGGGAGAGTCATGGTACTTATTGTGTTCATACCTTTCCTTATATGCGTGAAAATGTGTAAGTTGAAAGTTTATAAGAGGAAAGCATCCATACTATAAATAAATGTGCAACCTATGTTTTAGTTTTCCAGGGCTGCCATAACAAATTACCATAAATTGGATGGCTTAAAGCAGAAGAAAGTTATTCTCTCGCAGTCGTGCAGGCTGGGGGTCTGAAGTTCAGGTGTTGGCAAGGCTGGTCCCTTTGGGAGATCTGAGGAGGAATCTGTTCCATGCGTCTCCTGGCTTCTGGTGGTTGCCGGCAATCACTGGAGTTCCTTGCCCTGGAGACACATCATCCCAACTCTGCTTGTCTGCTCCCTGTTCCCTCCCCTATGTGAGTCTACATCTCTCTGAATCCAAATATTCTCTGCTTGCAGGGACACTAGTCATTGGATTAGGGTCACCCGAATCCTCTCATGTTATCTTAATTATATCTACAAGAGCCATATTTCCAAATAAGATCACATTCACAAGTACAAGTACTTTAGATTTCACTCCATTTTTATGGTGAACACAAGTCAACCCATAACACTGTTCATCTCCAAAACAGAGTTTCTGTTCAGGTAAAATGCTAAAATTACCTTGCATAAATGAATGAACAAGTTTTGAATGTGTATTACTTCTGTCTTATATTGTACCAGAAGTTTTGAAATATATTTCCACTTAATTTGAGAAACATGCATATTCCACTACTATATAATAGCATGGATTTGTTTGTTTGTTTGTTTGTTTGTTTTTTGTGGTACTGGGGATTGAACTTAGGGGAATTCTATCTCCCAGCTACACCCCCAGCCCTATTTTTTATTCTTTATTTTGAAACAGGGTCTTGCTAAGTTGCAGAGGGCCTCACTAAACAGCTGAGGCTGGTTTTGAACCTGTGATCCTCCTGTCTCAACCTCCCAAGTACTGGGATTTCAAGCATGTGCCACCACGCCCAGCCAATGGCATGGATTTGTATATATGTGTATTATTTGTGGAGAGACACATTCAGTCTCCATCACACACACATACACATTTGTATATCACACAGGCACACACATGAGAATGTAATGTAGCTTTGCTATGATGCCCTTCTAACTGTGCACATGTGCATGTACATGAGCTGGACATATCTAACACATGTTGAGAACTCTTTGAACACATTCCAGAAATCAGTGCCTGGCATTAGAGAAGCTGATTAACAACATTCAGAGTGCAAGTTTATTAGATGGTAGAAGGGTGGATCATCAATGGACATGTTTCCTATAGTACACATTTCCTCTCCTTTTTTCTTGAATTGCATGTTTGTGCATGACATGGCTATCTAGTCACCAAATCTGTTTCTTCTTCATACTGTGTACACACTCAGATGCTATTTATTAGCCAATGAGATGTCACCATGGGCCTGAGTCCTCATTAGAATGTGAGCAGAAGAGATGTGTGCCATTTCCAGGTGTGGTTCCTAAAGGCCTGCCACACAGGCTCTTCTCTGCTCTTCCCTCCTTCCGCTGGGTTGATACAGATCAGCAAAGCATCCTGGGAAGGCTTGTTTTGAAGACAGCAGAGCCACAGGATGGAAGTAGCCTGGGGTTTCCAAATCACTTCTTGGTGAACATGAGCACCGATTTTAAGTTTCTGTCATGTCACAGCACCTAGCATGACATTAAGTTAAGTATTCTTGCCACAAATGGGGACCAAAGCTCACATACTCAGGACCAACAAATGAGAGAATGAAAAGGACTGTCATTAGCATTTGGTTGTGATATTCTCCTTGTCCTACTAGGGCAATGGAGTCTGTGTAGCTGATCACTCCCTTAAATGACATCCATCGAATTGCTGAATTATGTACACACACTACAGTGTAATGCACATTACTCTCCTGTACATGTCTTAGTATCTTCTTCTTAACTAGATGGCAAACTTGTTGGAGACCTTTGCTTTGCCTCCTACAGCTCCTCGCTTAAGTCCAGGACCATTGAGAGGATCAATATCTATTTATGTGCCTGTGGGTAGACTGATTCTTTAAACATAACCAATGGCAGATTTTAGCAATTGAATAATTTTTGGTGCACTTATGACTTTCAAAATAAATTTCAAGGCTTAAGAGAGGATGCAGATAGAAAAAAGATATGCTAAACAGCAATGGACAGAGGCAGCCTCAATAGTACTAACGGCTGGCATTGAGTCAGTCCTAAGTCTGGTGCTATCCTTTGTCCTGAGCCTGGTGTTGCCAGGCTATAAATCTCCCCTACCCCCTTTTGGGGGAGGTACTGGGAATTGAACCCAGGGGCATTCTACCTCCTAACTACACTTCATTCCTTTAATTTTCTTTTTTAAACAGGGTCTCTTTAAGTTGCCGAGTCTGGCCTCAAACCTTCAATCCTCCCATTTCAGCCTCCCAAGTTCTGGGATTATAGGCATGTGCTACCACACCCAGTTTATATTTCCATTATTGATTTAAAACTAGCTTGTGTTAGATTTTTGTCACTTGAAACTAAAAGACTAATCCTAAATCAGCAGTCCTTGAAGCTGCTTTTCTTCCCAATCTGGCATAGGACCTTCATTTGTGGTTTCTGTTAATTTGATATTCTACCCTCAGTAATTTCACTATTGCTATTGGTCTGGCTCCATGTTTTAAAACTTTTTCAATAAGACCTTAAAGAATATTTTTTACTACATATGCATGATAAATGTTCTGGAATTTTAAGGATAATATATCTTTGTATTCATGGAAATCTTATAAATATTTGTGTGCAATCTAACCAAGATTCTGAATTTTCTACCTCATGATACGCCATTTAACAGGCTAGCAAATGGTTTGCAAAGTAGGCTTGATGGAATGCTCCCACTCTGAGAGACATCTTCATTGTTTTACTAAAATCATGTTTGGTTAGCACATAAAACAACTTCTAGCCTTCTTTCTAGTGCCCTGTAAGGATCGACACTCTAGAAAAATAACACAATATAAGTAACAAAAGTAGCTAATAGATATTTAGCCTCTACCTCCTCAAAGGCCCTGGAATTTTCACTTAAGATTGATATCCCTGGGCTGGGGATGCAGCTCAGTGGTACAGTGCTTGCCTAGCATGCACAAGGCCCTGCATTTGACACCCAGTGCTATCACCAAAAAAAAAAAAAAAAAAAAAAGAGAGTGAGAGAAAGATTGATGTCCCAAATCCTGGAGGTCTTAGTCTATTTCTAGAGACAGATTGACTAGATAATCTCTTAAAACCCTTACAATTTAGCAATTCTCACACTTTTTGCATTTGTTTTCTTTTGAAAATACAATTTTCATGTGTATTTTAAATATAGATAATCATCACCTCACGCGCACAAAACATCAGTTCACTAGTAAAACCATCTCTTGTCACTAACCAGGGTCAACCCTTAGATGAGAAATCAGCAAACTTGTCTTCCAAGAGTTACAATACGTGCTTGGGAGTGGTCTAGTATGGATTCCAGGAGCCAGAATCTGCTGATAAACTGCAACCAAGAAAAGACTTGGGATAGACCATAGAGCAATCCAAGTCATCGGACACCCCAGGAGGTCTGCACCCCGAGACTTTTGCACACCCGGCCAACAGTTGTGCATTCATTTAGTGGAAAGTAACCCTGAAAAGGGCCCACTCTGCTCGGCCTGGAAATATGTGGCTCAGACTAAACACAACTAAATATGTTACAACAAATTGGTCTTCATCCCTCATGGCCGCAGGGCACAGGGAGGACAAAAGCCTGGCTGCCATTAGGACATTGGAAATCTGTGCTGGAGACGCACCCAGAGGTGGGAGCGGATTTTACCCAGATTCAAAATGGGAGTCATTATCCAATTAAGATAGATTGATTTAATGGCTTAGAGGATAATATAATGTGCTGAGGAAGAACCCACAAAGGCCTTTTGTATGTTTGAACAAAATCCTAAAAGTCCCTGGAGTTCCAAGCTGTAAGGGCTGTAGGAGCTCTGTGTTAGGACGCCTTCATGTGCCTCATGCAGGACAAAGTGAACACAGTACCTCCCGTCACCTCTCTGCCTTAAGGAGATGATGAGAGGTGACTGTCCACTGTGTGCCCGGCGCCTTGTTAGGCACAGGGCCTTCAACATCTCTCAAAAGCACTCCAAGTTTTGATAGCCAGTCACAGAAAGTGAAGGGTCAAATGTTTTCTCTCATATATGAAAGCTAGAGAGAAATTGGGAAATAAAAGGGACTCCAGATAAATGAAGAGATAAAAAAGTACAATAGTGAAAGGGAATTTGGGAAAGAAGGTGAGGAGGGGAAAAAGGAGATTTGATGAAGGAAACAGTTCAAATAATGGTATGTTTGTATATGAAGTTATGGATGCCAATCTCAATGTTATGCAGGGGAGGGGGAGGGAGCGGGTGGGATTCGGAGTGAAACGCATCAAGTGCTGTGTGCATGCGTGTTTCTAACACTCTGAACCTCATTATGATGTGTAATTACAACACATCAATAGAAACATGTTTTAAAAAAGAGTTATCAAACAGGGTATCTGGGCCTGAACACCATCTAGATGTGTCCTGAACATAAGTACATTCAATTGAGATGAAATATGAGAATTTTGGCAAAAACAACTTCTTGACTTTAAAGGTAACTGAACATTGAAACAAAGTTTTTAGTTTTTAATTTTAATTTTAATTTTTTATATTTTGTGTTACCGGGGATTGAATCCAGGGGCATTCTATCTCCAAACTACACCCCCAGGCCTTTTTATTTTTTGTTTTGAAACAGGGTCTCCCTAGGTTGCTGAGAGTCTCCCTATGTTGCTGAGGCTGTCCTCAAACCCGCAATCCTCCTTTCTCAGTCTCCTAAGTACTGGGATTACAGATGTGTGCCACCACACCCGGCTTGAAGCAAAGTTTTTAAAACCTTACATATACAGGTTTGTTGGGCACATCTATTTTAAATAATTTATGTCTGGAGTTGGGGCCTGCTCATTAAGCTTCCTGGAGTAGTTTAAAGACTCTTAAAGCTAGATCTGTTCAAGGAGAAAAATTCAGCAGAAGAGTTCGGTGCTTTAGTTGTAGCTTTCATGGAATTGTGGATAAAGTGTAATTTTAGGTGGGGAATTCCCCTAGAGGGGTAGGTAAGTCCCAAATTGCTTCCTTTCAAAAGGGCTGCCATATACCTTGGAGTTGGAAGCTATGTAACATGACATCTATCAAGGTATTAAACTTATTAACAATTTTTCTCTTTCAAAAGAAAATTTGAAGCCAGGCATGGTGGCACATGTCCATAATCCAGTACTTAGAAGGCCAAGACAGGAGGATCACAGGTTCGAGACCAGTCTCAGCAGTGTAGTGAAACTCTGAGCAACCCAGAGAGACCCTTTTTCAAAACAAAAAATAAATAAAAATAAAAAGCTGAAGGTGTAGCTCAGAGGTACAACACCCCTAGGTTCAATCCTAAGTACCACACACACACACAAAAAAAATTTAAGTTGTCTTATGGAAAAGCCAATTAACAAAAATATTAGTAAAATAGAAATACCAATTCAGAAACAAATGAAAAGAGAGAGTAAACAACTCTGAATGCTTAAGCTAAAGCTAAAAATTTTACTACAAACTTCCTTATATCCAAGGCAAATAGGGCAAGATATTATTGGAAAGAAGAGTCAAATCAGTTTTTTAAGGGAGAAAAACATCTTCTATATCCTAAAAGAAATTTCTCATATGGAAGCCTTATCCAGAAAGCATGAAGTGATGTAATGAAAAATCTTCACATATCTTTTTGGACAGCAAATTTAAAAGTGAATGTCATCTGTTTGTTGCGTGTAGCTTCTTTTCCTAAAAAGCTGAAAGAATACTATTAAATCAGAACTTAGAGGGGACAAAGTACTCTGCATTCTAATTGTCTAATTCAGGCCAAGGTTGGAACATAGAGATATAAATGAATTTTTAGAAAAAGGGGCAGCTTACCCCTTCATTTTATGGATCCCATACTTGCCCCACTCTTTCTGCAGCGTGTAGTTCCATCAATAATATCTCCTATAACACAAAGCAATTTTCAAGTAGCTTATGTATTCCAAAAGGCACTTTTCAGGGGATAGGCTTGGACCCTCCAGTTGAGAATTTCTGGTTCAGATAACTTCCCTGTATAGAGTTTCTTTCATTTTGGTTTTTGAGGAACGTATAGAAGACATTTTGGACATTTTGGACTTGTTTTGGGTGGTTCAGATCTTTAGCATCCCCCAGAGGCCCATGAATTAAATTCTTGGTCCCCATCTTGGTGCAACTGGGAGATGGTGGAACTTTTAGGAAGTAAGGCCTAGTGGGAGATATTTAGGTTATTGGGGTATGCCCTTGGAAGGGATAATGGGACCCCAAACTCTTCTTCTCTATTTCTCTTTCTTCCCAGCCACAAGACAGGTGGCTTTGCTTCACCCTGCACTTTTGCCATGATGTGCTGCCACGAGCCCAAAACAATGGGGCCACTCGAAGACCTTCAAACACAGAGCTCTTACAGCCCTGTTTGGAACTCCAGGGACTTTTAGGATTTTGTTTGAGCTCACTAAAGGCCTTTGTGGGTTCTTCCTCAACACACTATTGTATAGTAATGGCAAGCTGACTAACAGAGATGGGCTCCTGAGTGCCAATCGAAAGTGCATCTCAAGAAAGCCCAATTGCCAGGGAAACTTTGACAGGGCTTTCATTCGAAAACAGATTACAAAAAAGTCAGGAATTTCTTTATGAATATTGTTATATATTTACTCTGGTAATTTTTTAAACTCCACGTCAGTCTCCTGAATGTCTTGTTCTAGGAAAGGCAAAAACTGCATTGCCCCTGGTGTTCTGCAAAGAGCAGAACTGCTGCAGTCATCAGAAGACCTGGAGAATGTGCCCAAAGTGCCCGCAGGGTGGTGCCACCTGTGTAGAGGAGCAGCACGGTCTTCACCACTGTCCTAGAACCCGAGCTGCATGTGGTGACACTATTAGATGATTACTGCTGGACAAAACTTGACGAGGAGGAGAAAAACATGAACTCAAATGGTCCCTCCTTCCTACTAAATGACCATGTGTTTCCATCCTTCAACTCCACCTCTTCTCAAACCCAGGAAAAGGTGTGTGGGGAGGGAAAAATAAAAAAACCTTCAGTGTATTCTATAGAAGAAGCAGAGAGGCATGAAGTTTCTGCAGCAAAGACATCTGGCTTTCCCCACTTGGAGCCTTTGGATAAGGTAGATGGCTGGTATCTGTGAACTACATATAGTGAATGCTGTGCCTGGACACTGACAGGCATTTATTAAAGGAATGACAGCTTCTTATAAGCTGAGAATACTAAACAAGCCAACTGAATAAATAAAAATATATTAAATATATATCCTTTGTCACCAACTAAGAAAGCTTATGTGTGAGTTAATGTTAATGACCTTTTTCATGGGCTCAATCCATTAAATTTATGATGGGGGGAATGAAGGAAAAGGAGCAGAAACTTTAGTTGTGGGCTAGCTGGATTTGAAATAATTCACAAAAAAGGTGTTAGACCATAAAACCTCTATTTGACTCAAGATATTTGCCATCTTCCCACTATTTCTCCCATGTTTTGGTCCTTATGTGCATAAATCTAGGAATCTAAATTCCCTACTGTGGAGGATACACCAGGCAGCCTGAGAGCACAGAGGTGCTCAGGACTCCAGGTGGAAACGGGTGCATGGCAGAAGCATTTCACTTGAGTGGTTCCACTGGCCTCCCACATCCATCAATAGCAGATCCAGTTGACTCACCATCCTCAGACTCTCTCAAGTCTTTCTGTCCTCTCCATTCGACAGGCTGGCTTTGGTCTCAGCAGCTGTCATCTCTCCCCTGGTTTACCCTCTATCCATCACGACTTGACTCACAAACATGAGTGTGACATTCGCCTAGTTCACCCTCAATGGCTTTCCATTATGCTTGGGATCAAAACAAATATGTGTATCTATTATTAAATAATAAATCAAATAAAATACATAAATTATAATACACCAATAAAAGTGTTTAAAATAAAATACCAAAAGAGCAGAGGCCTTGACATGTGGTAAGCTGTTAATAAATGTTCAGTATTAATTGTCTTGAAAATATATATTTTTAAAACTTTCAAATATCATGTGTTAGGAAATCTAAAACCCAAATTTAAAGTTACTTATGAGATAATTGTAAATGTAAATTATTTAGAACAAGGTGTTAATGAAAATAGCACACATAAAAACATAGGAAGCAACTAAAGCAGCACTTGCATTAATTTTTAAATAAGATAAATTGAAAATAAATGCATTAAACCAAAACACCTAGAAAAAGAAAATAAAAATAAACTTATAAAACTAGAAAAAAGAAAAAAGATGAGTAAATATTATTAAATAAGTAAAAACAAAGATGTAGGAACATCAAATGCTGGTCTTTGGAAAAATCTAATAAAGTATACAAATCTCTAGCAGGGCTAATAAGAAAAATAATGTGAGTATGTGGGAATTAACATCATCAAGAAAAAAGTAATGGATATATAACTAAGAAAGCAGGGGAAATTTTTAAACTCATAAAATATTAAAATGTAATACATATTCTAATATATTTTTAAAGTTTAAATGAAATGGAACAATATCCCATAAAATATCAATTATTAAAATTATCTCAAGAAGAAATAGACAACCTGAAATATCAACAACCCTCACAAAATTTGACTGAATTATCAATCCCCCATTGGTGGAGTCCAAAATGAGGAGGGAAAGTCAAAGAAAATGGTCTAAAAAACCTACAAGGAACAGATACTCTGTTTTTATAGAAACTTTCAGAAAAATTAAAAAAGAAAGTAATCCAATCCTTCTGGAAGGCTAGTTACTCCAAAACAAGAAAAGACAATACAATTATGGTTCAATAGAACTGAAAAATATTAGTCAGCTGAATTTAGCCATTTTTGCTATGACCAAATGGGGTTTAGTGGATGCAAGAATTGCTGAACACCAGAACACTTACCAATGGTCTTAATGACAACAGATTAAAGAAAAATCGTTTGTCTAACTGCTGAAATTTTTTCATAAAGTTCAATATTTACTCATTCATGATTAAATGAATTGTTAAGCTAGGAACAAAAGAAATTTCTTTAGCCTGGAGAAGGATTTCTACCAAAAACTTACAACAAACAGCCTATTTAATTGTAAAAGTGTTGCTCCAGTCCTGTTACATCAGAATTCATATGCCCTTTAATCTCTGTGCTATTCATTTTCATACTTCAGGGTACTCTTAAGTACAACTAGCCAAGAAAAACAAACTGAACCCAAAGGAATTAGAAAAGAATCACAACTCCTTTCTCCTATTCAGTTTCCCTCTCACACTCAACACGTACTCTTCACTCTTTTGAGAAATCAAGTTCCCACTCTCCTATGCTTTGGATCAAAGATGCCCTCTTTTCTAATTGTCACATGGACATAAAAGTGGTCAACTTGACGTTCCATGGGTAGGAGAAGGAAAGGCATCAAGGGGTTTTGCATTCTGATTTGTACTTTGATTTTTATGAGGTTAAAATTTTCTGATATCACTCACATAATGAACAAAAGCTTCCCCCTTTAATCCCTTTTCATATCTACAAATAATATTTTCTCTAATCAAATAATTTTGTCCTTAGTGTTATGTGTTCTTTTCCGGATTCAGAATTATAAGAAAACCCTCAGTAAAGAAGAACTCTATTACTATCACTTTAACCCAATTTCTTATCATTTTTTCCTGACCAGCAGACAGAGGCTATCATCTTACAACATGACTATCTCAACATATCAGTCCTTATAAAATGTGGCTATTCTTTGACCTAGCGATTATGTGTTTAGGAATTTTTATCCCAAGGAAATTATCAGATGTTGAGCAAGGGTATCTATCCCAGCATTACTCATGATAGTAAAATCCAAATAATGTAAGTGTTTAATCATAGAGAATTACATAAATGGTGGGTAATTAATCTGATGGAATATTTTACAACTAATAAAAAAATCATGTTGCAGGAAAATATCTGGTGGCAGGGAGAGGAATGCTCTCAATAGCTTGTTAAGTGAAAAGCAGGCTAAGAAACCTTGTTTGATAAATGTTACTATTATTTATTTATTTTTGGTGCACTTTAATCATCATCGTGATGAAGTTCGGGTGATAGAGGCATACATGCACACAGCACTCGTTGAGCCCTCCCCCAGTTCCCGCCCCACTCGCTCTCCTCCCCACCTTCCAGGGCTCAACACAGTGATTGACTTTGGTAAGTTTGTGTATGTACATCTTGTCCATTGAGGTGCTTCCTTCTTCAAGTCTCCCTCCCCCTCTCGTCTCCCTCAGTTAGGTCCCCTCCCTCACTCCACTAAGGTTTTTCCTCCTTTGTCTGGAGTCCCTCCTGTGTCCCAATTTCTCCCTAGCTTCCACATATGAGGGAAAACATCCGACCTTTCACTTTCTGTGAGTGTGGCTGATCTCATTTAACATAATAGTCTCCAGCTCCATCCATTTCTGTGCAAATGACATAATTTTTATTTTGATGATAGGTACACGCCTCAGAAAAGATACTGAAAGGACCTACTACAAAAATCTTAATTTGCTTATCTTGGAATCGTATGATTGCAAGGTATATCTGTTTTTTTTTTTCCTTTGTGCTTTTCCACATGTTCCAAGTGAGAAAGAAAGAAGTACTCCCAAGAGCTGCCAGCTGGAAGCTGGACCACTTCAAATAACTGGACCATAGCATTCTCCTGATGAACACAGACAATTTCACACTACGCCAACCACGTGTGACCTTCATCTGTGACCGCGATGAAGCAAGACAAACACAAGACCACTCTGTAAACATGTCTGAAGACAGACAAAAACAAAAACACATGAGACTCACAATAGCTAGACATGAGGGACTTAGCTTCTTTGTCAATTATAGCATTAGCTCATTCTACTCTTCCACCTTTGACTTAAGAATCATTAAGATACTTGATCAAAGAATTTCCCCTCTCCCACTTCCTAAGAGCATCCAGCCCACATGTCCTACCCAAAATAACCAAACATGAACTATCATAAGCCCCCAGAATACCCTCTTACTGCTGTGGTTCCCAGCAGCCTTCCTTGCTACAGCCATTTCAATAAATCTAACTTTGTTCTACTACAAATGTGTTCCTGGTAGCCTTGTCCAGAAATGGTCATGGATATGGGTTGTATGTATGGAGCATCATATATTCCTTTGTAATCAAAGAGAAAAATATTAGAAATTAAATACTATCCATCCATGAACATGTCAAGTGACCATCAATCTCCAGAAAAAGAGATGACCCCTCAGCTAGCCCGGGGCTCTTGCATTTCCAATGAGCCAGCCCTCTTAACCAGCTGCAGTAGCTTAGTTTCTCAGGTGTCCTTAGATGTGGGTGCATATGGAGCAGGATATCTCAATAGCAACAGTAACACTATTAATATTTGGGCCATCTAATTCTTCATTATACACTGGAGAATGTTTAGCACCATCTTTGGTGTCTGCCACTTGATGCCAATAGTTCCCTTCTGTGATGACAACCAAAAATGTCTCCAATTTCCCCTGGAAGGGGGAAAGAGTAAATTGACCCCAGCCAATAACCACTGATGTAGAGGAAGGGCAGTGGAGGAGGGAAGATCCTGGTGGAGCTGTTAGGAGGCTTGGGGTTGGTTCTCTATCTCCCTGGGCCATGGATTCTTCATTCTCAAGAGTGGAGATACTCATTCTTGCCCTGGGTAGTGTGAGGTGAGAAGAAAAGATACACACAGGCTGGTGAGTAGCTGAAGAGGTAACTAGTTTATAAATACTTATCAGATACCTACTGAATATTACATATATGAAGGGAGTGTTTTAACACTATCAAAGAATTTCAAGTGAAAAGGCACCAAGAGCCTAAGTCTGATTGCATATACACTGAAAAAATGACATGTTAGATCATTTAAAATAGAAAACTATAGCAATGACAAACACTCCCTCAGAAATAATCATATTTAATGGATTATATGAATTCATTTTATTTAGGGGAGAGAGAGAGAGAGAGAGAGAGAGAGTGTGTGTGTGTGTGTGTGTGTGTGCATGTGTGTGTATGTGTGTGTGTTACCGGGGATTGAACTCAGGAATGTTAAATCTCTGAGCTACCCCTCAACCCTATTTTATTTCTTATTTTGGAACAGGGTATTGCTAAATTGCTGAGGCTGGCCTTGAACTTGTGATCCTCCTGTCTCAATCTCCCAAATACTGAGATTATAGGCATGTGCCACCATGCCTGGCTAAGGTAAATTTATTTAAGTTTCATTAGTCCAATGTAGCTTACTAAGGAAAACCAATTTTCACTTAAGAAATAAAAAAAAATCAAATCATTGGTCCCCAAAGCAATCTTTCAGAAAGTTTTCTCAATCTTGGTTTCCATCTTAATACAGAACTGCAAACTGTACTCAGATAGCTCTGGGTCATTCTTGCCTGGTTTTTTGAATCAGTAGAAGGAAGGGAATAAATGAAGAGAAACTACATATATTAATGTGTGCTCACATGCTGGAAACAATCATTTCTGGAGCTTCTAAGTGAATAAGAACAATAGGGTGATGACCCAAAATGAAAACTGTAGGGTCACAAAATAATATTTTGAACAGCATTTAAGTAAGAGCAACATCAGGCCAAAATTAATAGGTGTAAACATGACTCAACACAAGTGGAATAGTTGGCTAAATAAGCTCCTTACAACACTTTTAAAGGTATACTAAATAATGAAATTAACCTGACAGTCTTCACCAAACCATTTTATAGTGTTTTCTTTCTTTCTTTTTTTTCAGTACTGGGGATTGAACCCAGGGGCATTCTACCTCCGAGCTACACCCCCAGCCCTGTTTTTTTTTTTTATTCTTTATTTTGAAACAGGGTCTCAGTAAGTTGCGGAGGGCCTCACTAAGTAGCTGAGGCTGGCCACGAACCCAGATCCTCCAGTCTCAGCCTCCCAAGTACTGGGATTACAAGCGTGTGCCAGCATTCCCAGCATAGTGTTTTCTTTCTAATCATGATGGTTTTTTTTTCTGTTTTCTGAAAAATAGAAATTAGCTGGTTTCACTTATATTTTATTGAAATGTGTTATGAAGGACCTTTCTAACCAGCTCTCAACCAACCAAATGGATACTTGCCTTTCTATGCAAAAGATCAGATGTTTTTTTTTTTTAATCTCACTTTTTAAAATGTAAAAACAGGACTGGTCTGGGGTTATAAGTATGATTTTACAGAACTAAAATGCCAAGTCTAAAATCTTTCTCATACATAGTTATTTAATGCAATAATTGCTCCATGAAAACAAGATATTTTATAAATGGATTCAGGAGATTCGAAGATGTTAATTAAGACTGGTCTGTGCTTACAAGTACACTCCAGGGATCACCTGGTCCCAGCAGGTAATTGTTTGAGCTTCTGGGGTTCTTTTTATATTGTAGTGAATCAGAAGAACAAGCTTGGAGGGGAGGGACACACAGAAAGCTCCGTGACCACCTTGTGTAACTTCCTCCAGAACTTTAAACAACACAGTGTTCTAGATTTCCCCACCCTCCCCCATCTCACAGCTCAGCTCCCCAATACAGGAACCTGGTATCCTTTACCAATTCTTTTTTTTTTTTTTTGGTACTAGGGATTGAACCAAGTGCCATCCTACTACTAAGCTAAATCCCCAGCTCTTTTTATTTTGAAACAGGGTCTTGCTAAGTTACTGAAGTTCTCGCTAAGTTGCTGAGGCTGGCCTGGAACCTGCGATCCTCCTGTTTCAGTCTCCCAAGTACTGATATAAGAGGCATGCGCCACCATGCCCAGCCCTTTTTGCAATTTGTAAATACTCCCTGTTAGAGTTTCACAATTTTCCCATATAGAAGTGTCTGCCAAAAACTATAAAATAAATTAAATAAGAGAAAAAGATCAGCAATAATCTCAAGACACAGAATGGTTTGTAGGAGGGAAAAAAACCTCATTGTTAAATTTTTGTATCTACATAGAAAACTAGGAACAATAATCTGACCTAGTTTTATCCCCTTTCTTTTGTTTTGTCTTGCTTTTTAAAGAAATGCTCCCCCGTGTGCCAGCAGTCTTCTCGGTCACCATTGTAGACAGTAGATTTTGCCTCTCTTCCTTTGGCATGTTGCACTTGACATTTTGAATTGCAGGATACTTCAGTTTGGGATTGTTTCCAGAGGGGATGCACTTCACTCTGTTTACCTCTGTTTCAAGTCAAAGGTAAGGAAAGGTAAGGAATTGTGCTGTTAGAGACGCATCCTCCGCTAGTCCTTTCCTTGAGTGAGTCCTTACATTTGGGTAGCCATGCAGCCAGGCATTTCCTACTGTGCTTGTGTCAATACACTGAGACAGACGGGATTAAGGGGAATCTAAAGGATGATTTCTCATCGTGAGAATGATTAAATGACAGAGATAGAAATTGACAAAAATTGGACAGATTCTTGCATATTTGGAAATATTATGTGTGTCTACCTGGAAAGTCACTCCAGACCCTGGAAGTGTGTTGGCACTTGGTAGAGGTGAATCCAAGGGGTTCCACTCCTTTGGTATTTAAAAGGAAGGGGATTGGGACCTTTTGGCAGCTTGTAATATTAATTGCTCACAGTGACAGGGACTTCACCACACCGCTGATTACCCACCTGTCTATACATTAGAATAGCCTGGAGAATATTTTTAAAATATCAGTGCTTGCACTCCAGAAATCCTTATTTAATTAGTCTGGGGTGGGCCTGTGCCATCTGTATATTTTAGGAGCTTCCCAAGTGATTCTCCTGTTCACCCAGGATTGAGGACCCCTGGGTTAGACTCTTGCTCCCTCTCTGGTCTACTGAATCAGAAGTCCTTGGGGGGAAGTCCCTGGGAATCTGCATTTGCCAAGCAT
>PVJS01026970.1:0-26597 GCA_004027185.1 Glis glis | reverse complement strand
CCCCCGCCCCTATTTTTTATGCTTTATTTTGAAACCAGGTCTCACGAAGTTGTGGAGGGCCTCACTAAGGAGAGAGAGACAGGAAAAGAGAGAGAGAGAGAGAGAGAGAGAGAGAGTGAGAGCTGAGGCTGGCCGCGAACCCGGATCCTCCGGTCTCTGCCTCCCAAAGTACTGGGATTACAAGCGTGCGCCACCACACCTGGCTTTTGGTTTTCTTTTATGTGACATCTGACTTAGCACACTCTTGCAGGCTATAGACACTGTGCTCCAAGTTAAGTAGTAAAGCGATTTTCCGACTAAAATTCTATGGCAATGATACATTATTTTATAAAAGGTAGAATATTTTTAAAAGTTTATGAGTGATCAATAGATATCAAAGTAACTATGCCTTGATAGTTACTATTTTATATTTTCTTTTTCTAAATCCAGCTTGCAGATTTTTTAAGAGAATATAGTATGAAGTAGTACATATGTAATGTCTATTGTAGAATCATATTAAATAGACAATTTTAGTAGATTTTTTTCTTCTAATTCATTACTGAAGAACACTGGTTATTCCACAGGATATGCCCATAGAACATGTAAGACTTTCCCAATTTTAGATCACAGGGATAGCATGTACTTTAGTGTTAGAGATTCTGATAAAATCAGTAAGGCCTTTAGAGTCTGCACCCAATAGAGAGAATAAAACCCCGGCATGATGGGAGGGTTTGGGAGCTCATACAATTATATATTTCTGAGAGTCTTGATTATGTTTTACAAATTACAGGCAAGGCCGAGCTGGTAAGATATGTGTGGGGTTTGTCTACTTGTTTGCTCCTTAATTTTGTTTTTGTTGTGGTTGTTGGCGCATCTGTGTGTGTGTGTGTGTGTGTGTGTGTGTGCACGTCTATGTGTGTTGTGGAGGTACTCTCAAAACCAGATCCACAGCAGGAGGTCTCTACTTTGGTGTAAGATCACATTAGAAAACTTTTTTGAAATCACCATATTCTGTATAATTATAGCTAACGTGGCATGTACTCCCATTAGTGCACTTCAGCCCAACTGGCTTAATAATCCAATTATATGTGAAAATACGAATGTATTTTAAAGCTCCAAATTACCCTTACACATATGTAATCAGATAAGAACCACTGGAACCTAACGATCCATCCTATGGATGACCACGCACAAAATATCCAACCCTGGTGTGATTCAGTGTCGTCTAGGAAACAGGTAGGACTTTAACAGGGTGACTGATGAGAATTTAAGAAAGGGACTATTTACAAATGGATTGCTAGGTTAAGGGAAACCGGCAATGTTGAGAACACAGCCCTGGACCAGCAATAGTGGTAATCTTTCTCTGTTCTCAACCTGAAGGGACAAGGAGGGAGAGCATTTACCCTGATCTGGAGAGAGCCACAGCTGTAGCTTTGGGAGAGCCATGGCGAACGCTTTCATAGAAGAAAACAGCCCCTGCCAGTGTGGGCCTGGAGGGAGCGGGATGGAAGGGTCATGCCCTGAACTCTCCCTTCAAGCATTGGTCAAACCCAACCAGAAGCCAAAAAAACATGGCAGCCCTTTGGGTACAGTCCTAGGACTGCTTCCTGGGCCACTACCCAGGGGTGAGGGCAGAAGGCAGACCTGGAGGGCCACAGAAAAGGTTCCGCATTGGTGACTTACCCTGCAAGAGGACTTACATATTGTGTTTCTGGGCTTTGCTCCCATTTCCCGGAATTCGATGCTTAGTGAGGAATGATGTGTAGCTCCTTGTCTGTCTGGAAAAATGAATCAGAAACTTCTGACTAAAATGACTGACTCTCCCCTTTCCTGCTTTGTAGGCGTATCCTTACACATGTGTGTCTTAGAAAGTAGAACAGCAGATTTTGTGTAACAGCAGAATACAAGGGACACTTGGGAAGTAGAGTCTCCGTGGAGGAACACCTTGAAATAACGATGTTTAATTGAACCATGGGAACTAAGGTCCTACCTGTTTTCTAGGCGACACTGAATCACACCAGGGTTGGATATTTTGTGCGTGGTCATCCATAGGATGGACCATTAGGTTCCAGTGGTTATTATCTGATTACATATGTGTAAGGGTAATTTGGAGCTTTAAAATACATTCGTATTTTCACATATAATTGGATTATTAAGGTATTTGGGCTAAAGTGCATTAATGGGAGTATATGCCATGTATATAATGATTATTAGATGGGTGTGGCATGAAGTTATAAGTAAGAATATCTGACCTCATAACGAGCTGTTTCTAATTATTTATATTTGTTTGTACTTTGCTAAGAACAGTAAGTGCTGAAACTTTTTTGGTAAAATGTAAGAGAAAATTATAAACTGGGGAGCTGGGTGTGATGGTGCATGCCTGTAATCCCAGTACTTGGAGACTGAGACAGGAAGATCACAGGTTCACTGCCAGCCTCAGCGACTTAGTGAGACCCTGTTTCAAAATAAAATAGGGCTGGGGGTATAGTTCAGAGGTAGAGGGCCCCTAGTTTCATTCCCCAGCACCACCAAATACATATGTATATAAAATTAAGGAAAAACGATCATTCTGTTTTCTTAGTAGGATAGAATCATTCTGTGGGAGAATAGTTGGAGTCTCTAGAATAGAGGAAAAAAGTCACTCCCTGATCTAAAATCTAATTGGAGAGGCAGAATCAAACAAAATCTCACATTCACACACAATTAAGGCATATTCAATGAAACCTTTACTTAACTGGATCTATTAAAATGGGTTACTGCCATCAAAGATGTCAACTTTGGTAAATAACAGGGGTTTTCCTTTAAAAAGCAATGTCTAAGAAGTTTCTATTGTGGGATTGGAAATTGAGCCCAATTTCCTAACCCTTCACTTCTCCTATGTTGTAATGATCCTTGGCTTTTCAAGAATGCATGATCTTGATTCCCTGCAATTCCCAAGTCATTTAACGAATATCATGTCATGCTCATCAGACTACATTTACCAGTGTGCAGTAGTGGCCCACGATAGTGCTCTTTGTCAGATGTGTCTACAATTTCAACCACCCATAAATAACTGTACACGATCTAGAGGCATGACAAGAAGCCTCAGAGTAGAAAAAAATATAAATATCACATGGGAAGGAGGTGTAACTAGAAGGGGCCATGGAGAACAGCAGGGGTGCTAGCAAGACCCACGAGGTGGGATTTGAGATCTCTGGCCATGTGCTGTTGCTTGATTTGTATGCAGATAAAATGGCATGTTCCAGGTGTGAAAAGTTAATAAGCTACCCAATTATGATATGTATAGCTTTCTTTACATATCTTATACTTTAATTGAAAGTTAGATAGTAGGCATGTGCACTTGTGAATTCCTGTGCATTAATCATTTTCATGGTACGTTTGGGGGTTCTTTTGATTACTGTATTATTTAGGAACTGAGTCTTGCTGTATTTAATAAGGAATTCCATTTGAACAAGTCACCACATTCCCAAATTATTCTGTATAATCAAAGTTTTACTTAATGTGAATTTAGTTACCAAGTAAATTTTGACTATAAAGAGATATTACACATGGATTACTTCACAAATCTAGAAACCGTTGATGTAATCATAGCCAAATAGACTAAAAAAAATAGAATATTAAGCCGGGAGTGGGGGCGCACGTTTGTAATCCCAGTACTTGGGAGGCTGAGACCAGAGAATCCAGGTTCGTGGCCAGCCTCAGCTACTTAGGCCCTCTGCAACTTAGCGAGACCCTGTTTCAAAATAAAGAATAAAAATTAGGGCTGGGGGTGTGTAGCTCGGAGGTAGAATGCCCCTGGGTTCCATCCCCAGTACCACAAAAAAAATAGAATGTTAGAGCCAGAGGAAACATTAGAGATCATTTGACTTAATTCTTCCACTTTACAGTGGAGGAAAATTAAGTACAGAGAGGCTAAGCTGATTTCTCCAAAACACACAGAGAATTCCATTATAGCTAATTTGCAGCCAGGTCTTGAAGGATTCCCATCTGATAATCTGTCCCTTTCACTCAACCTAGCTATAAAGGACAGAGGTGACTTGGGTTCAAATATTATCTCTTGGATTGGCCAGTTGGGTGTGACCCTGGGCTCTGCCAACAGATCCTACCCTGCCAGAAAACACTGTCTGGGCATTAATTCAGAGGTAGAGACTGAGGCAGGAGGAGAACTGGAAGAACTGTTAACCTCTCTCTATAGGAAAGAGACTGAGAGGAGGGAAGGCCTACACAGTGGAGACTGTCGCAAAATTTGCAGCCCTCTCAGCCTCGGTGCCTGCTTCCTTCTCTTACAGAAGAACCCTGCACCCTGAGACCTGCAGGGATGATTGGATGACATTTGGATGTTAGCCTTTCTTTAATGGGCCATCTAAGACACTGAGTGTGATTTGTAGTCCACATGTCACCGAGTTCTGGAGCCTGTTGTAGGCTTTGTCTGGGGCTGTTCGCACCTGAGTGTAGACTTTTGCCATCTAAGGGAGATAGTGAAAGGGTTCATCTTAAGAGGCTGTTATGGGAATGAAAAGACATAACATCCAAAAGTGTGTGTAGTAAGGTGCTTGAGGCACAGTAGGCACTTAACAAATGTTGGACACACTGTGGTTACACAGCAGTACACTTGGCACTGATATTGTCCAAGAACTTTGACTACTGTGTGACTTAGACAAGTTTCTCCTTATAGAGCATATTACTTAGAGATGATGGTGTTGGCGAAAGCACTAGATGACAGAAAAAAAGTCGATAAGGACTTATTATTTAGGAACTGAGTCTAGTTGGGGCTCTTTGACTCTTGTTTTATTTATTTATTTATTTGTGTGTGTGTGTGTGTGTGTGGTACCGGGGATTGAACCCGGGGCATTTTACCTCTGAGCTACACCCCCAGCCCTATTTTTTTATTCTTTATTTTGAAACAGGGTCTCGCTAAATTGCAGAGGGTCTCACTAAGTAGATGAGGCTGGCCGCGAACCCAGATCCTCTGGTCTCAGCCTCCCAGGTACTGGGATTACAAGCGTGCACCACCACGCCCGGCTTGACTCTTGTTTTATAAAGAGATAAGTATGTGGCTGAATATTACTTATTTCAAGCTTGGTCTTTGGGTTGAAAGACCTAAGGTCAAGCTCCTGCTCCATCATATAATGAAAGATGTCAGTGAGGGGTTGGGGTGTGGCTCAGGAGAAGAGCGTGTACTTAGCATGCATGAGGCCCTGTGTTTGATCCCCAGCACCACAAAAGAAAAGAAAAGGTGTCACTGAACAAATGCTCAGACCATACTGAGTCTCCATTTCCTCGTCTTTTAAATGAGGTTAAGCATGGTGGTGCATGCCTATGGTCCCAGCTACTCGGGAGGCTAAGACAGGAGAAGCACTTGAGCCCATGAGTTCGAGACAAACCTGGATCACATAGTGAGAATCTGTCATTTAAAAATTTAAATAATAAGCTGGGTGTAGTGGCACACGCTTGTAATCCCAGTACTTGGGAGGCTGAGACCGAAGGATCTGGGTTCGCGGCCAGCCTCATCTACTTAGTGAGGCCTCCACAACTTAGTGAGACCCTGTTTCAAAATAAACAATAAAAAAAATAGGGCTGGGGGTGTAGCTCAGAGGTAGAATGCCCCTGGGTTCAATCCCCAGTACCACAAAAAATATATATAAATAATAAGATCCATAAAAATACCTACTCAGTGGGTAGTTGTGGAGTTCAAGAGAGAAAATATACATGAAGAGGCAAAAGCTTCATTGCAGATGAGCTCTAAGGTGTGGGAATCCTAAGGAGATGTGTTTTCTTCTCTTTTCAGTTTCCACCTTGCAGCTGCCAGAGGACACGTGGAGTGCCTCAAGGTCATGGTTGCACACGGTGTGGATGTGACGGCTCAGGACACTACTGGTATGTGGTTTTTAATCTCTTCCACCAATAGGCCAGCTTGAGAGTAGGTATCACAAAGACGATGTATATTCATTGTGGAGTTTAGATTCTACATATAAGCCCAAAGAAGAAAACAGAATCACCTCTGATGGCTAGGCTCTGACACGGTTTCCTCGTTTGTCTGTGCCTTTCTAACTACGTGCCTAGTCAACTAGAGACCATGACCTTCTCGTCCCCCAGGTATATTATTTTCTAAGATTATATGCACAGACTAAGCAATAATTCTCTTGTTTTTGTTTTTATGAATCACAGTGTAAGATGATAGATGGAGTGAATTATTTAGCAACTCATTTCTTCAACTAGCTGAGATGAACTACATGGACAGAAGCCATGAACTTCATCTTGACGGGCTGCCACTGTGTCTAGGTTGCCAGTCAACTGGTATTTTTTTTAATCTCCCCAGGTAATGCTAATGTGAAGCCAGTGTTGACAAATGATGAATTAGGCAAATGGAAAGAAGAGATCACTTAATATAGTGTATTTACCATATTTTACAAGTATTGTCCTCTGAGAAGGAGCCCCTGGGGTCTCCAGCCTACGATTCTGCCACTGTTGGCCATTAGAAAGGACCAAAGCAACCACTAATGGCTCTTTATTTCCCTATTGCATTTGGACCTTTTTGGCTTCTAATAGCTTTTTGTTAGTTTTTACTGGAATATAAAATTGGCCTAATTCCATAGTCTTTATCTAGGCTTTTCATTGATCTATAATAGATCCTTTTCCTCCCTCCTCAGAATTGGCCTCTGCAGAGTCGTCATCCTGGGGGGATCAGTGAGGCATTGCAAGAATGTTATGATTATACATAATATAGTTGGAAGCTTATGTTTCAGAATTGTTTTCAAAGTCTGTGGCATTTAAAAAAAATGATCTCAGTGGTTGGGGAGCTTTATCCTTTGAGAATAGGTTTTTTTAGGACAGGCCAACAACCACTTGAAGTCAAGTCAGGTAAATGACGTGTCAAACTTGTAAAACCATTTTTGGTCAAAAATAGGGAGAGATTGAAGTAACAGAATGATTTTCCTGAGAAGTTCCACAGAGAGTTCCAAAAATATTTTGAGAAATAGCAATACTTGTAGAAGAATACATGGTTTCTTTAAACTATCACTTTGAGGGGAATACTAATTTATCTTGCACTAATGAAAGTCATCTTTAATCTAAAGACCCTGTTATTTTGTTTTTGTTTAAAGTTATACAACATACACACAGGGCTAACACACTCCTGCCTCTAATGAGATGTTTGTCCTGTTAAGTAGAGGAGGTTTCCTCTCTAAGAAAATCATAATCTAAAAGGACTGGCTTAGAGTAAGTATACCGGTGCTGTCATATAGTTTTGTTTCATTGCATTTATTGTTAGGAAACAGATTAGACAGGAATCTAGTTATTTCCATCATGACCAAACATCTTCCTTCACCTCTTATTTCATCATAGGGAAAAATAAGTTCCTTTAGTACATGCTCATTAGAGAAAACTTAGAAAGTACAGAAAACTATAAAGAAGATAAGCCGGGCGTGGTGGCGCACGCTTGTAATCCCAGTACTTTGGGAGGCGGAGACCAGAGGATCCGGGTTCGCGGCCAGCCTCAGCTCTCTCTCTCTCTCTCTCTCTCTCTGTCTCTCTCTCTACTTAGTGAGGCCCTCCGCAACTTCGTGAGACTCGGTTTCAAAATAAAGTATAAAAATAGGGCCGGGGGTGTAGCGCGGAGGTAGAACGCCCCTGGGTTCAATCCCCGGTACCGCAAAAAAAAAAAAAAGAAAGAAAACTATAAAGAAGATAACCAGTGTTTCTATTCCTACTAGAAAGAAAAAAAATATTACTATTTTGTTCTATTTCCTTACAGATTCTCCCTAGCACATTTTTGCATAGCTGAGATCACATTATGTAATAAATTCCACATCCTGCTTTTTTATTTAATATTCCACCAGTATCATTTCCCCCATTCAAAACTTTTAAGATGTGTAGTTTTGTGGCCACATGACACCATGTAGGTATAGTTTATATGTATGTATATATGTATGTATGTATGTATTTATTTTGTGTGTGTGGTACTAGTGATTGAACCCAGGGGCATTCTGCCTCTGAGCCACACCCCAAGCCCTATTTCATTTTTCTATTTTGAAACAGGGTCTCACTAAGTTGCTGAGAGCCTCACTAAGTTGCTGAGGCTGGCTATGAACCTGTGAACCTCCTGTCTCAGCCTCCCAAGCACTGGGATTATAGGCATGCACCATCATGCCCGGCTTATAGTGTGTATTTACCATCAGAGCCCTAACTGGGTTTTGAGAGCCTGGTGCAATACCTGCAGTGAGCCCTGGACACCCCAGCTCAGTGCCCACCTCCTCGGGGACTGAGATGGCATAATCCCCCAAGAAGGAACACTAGAGGGTATGCTTGGATGTATCCTGGATGCTTCTCTATGCCGGTCAGTGGAAATTGATTGAAATTGGTGAATCCAAGCACTTTGGCTCCAGGACATTGTCTAAGTGTCCCATGGGTTAGAAAAGTCTCAGAGCTTCCAGTCACTTCCCTCTCACCTGACATGTTTAGCCATGAGGCCAACATTTGGTCCTCAGCCTTCATTGTTTTCCTTTAGTCCTAACGAGGCACCAGCTTCTCCCAATGATGTTTTGAAACAGTGCAGAGAGAACACAGGGACAAAAGAAGGACAGAGCTGAATGGGGGAAAGGGCCTGGGAGTGGCTGCTGTGTTATCTAGAATAGCACTGCTCAAACTATTTCCACTGCAAATAAAATAAATTGTGATAGCTTTCACTGCTTATGCCTGGGTCTTTCCTGTCCACTATGATGCCCACTCCCTAACTCTCCTCCCCAGAAGGTAAACCTGAATACAAGGGAGGGAGGAGGTCATGATCAGACTGTGCCTTAGTGGTCATCATTAGTCCAAACATTCTAATTGTCAGAGGATGGATTCAGTGACTCAGCTTTGACAGGCAAGGTCTTTTCAGTAAAACTACCTTAAGTATTGCCACATTATTTCTGAGATGCCGTCATCTTCTATCTCAAACCCTGATTAGAACTGGTACAAAAGTCTGTTACTGTAAGTCATACTGCCCCGTAAGTTTCTTTTGTGTGTGTCTTTGTGTTTGTTTGTTTATTTGTTTTGAGGAAAAAATCTTCCTAAATATATTATACTGAACCTTTTCATCCTTTTTATTACAAAGTCTAAAGGATGGTCACATAAAATCTTCTGCTTTTTAAACTGTTAACTGGATGTAAGTAATTAGAAGCAACAGATTTTTAGTATCCTTTTTTTAGGTTATCTTTCCACATGAAATGCTTGGAATTCTGAGAATTTTTATGGATGCCTTACAATCAATCTTATGAGCAAAACACCATGAGAAGATAAGACTGTGGGTACCGTTATAGCACAAGGTCAACAGTCATTCTAGGTAGCTTTGGAGGCTGAGTGAGTTGGCCACTGTGGGCATCTTAGCAATGCCCAGCACATATACATGCTGACTGCTCTTGACTGCTAAATTGTCATGATTGTCCCTACTTCAGCCAGATCATAGATCACCTTTTTCCTCTTCTATTTTACCCATTGTACTATTGAAAGGTTTCAGATATTAACCAAAAAGAAAAGAAAAGGAAAAAAAAGTTCGGCAATCACCATGCTAAGTACTCTCATTTTAAAAGTCAGAAAAAGAAAACCCAAAGACTTAGAGAAGATCTTCACTTGTTTTTGTTTTGGGGGGGTCTTCCCTGTTCCCTAATTGCCTGTTTGGCAAACAACACCGCAGGCACATAGCAGTCAGGTGGACAGGTCAAGTCCCGGGCCATCTCTCAGCTAGACTCATGTTTGTCTGGAACCCTTCGGGGCTTATTTTCTCTTCTTCACTGATGCAAGAACTGGGAATTCTACCTATTTCTTTAGAAAACACTTCTGGGCAAATAGCAAAACTGATGTCTAGGCTTTTCTTTTTTTTAATGCCTGCATGTAGCGCCCTGGAGTAGGAGATGGAATGAAACAGAAGTATTACCAGAAGATTGAAGAAGGCCAAAGAATCTTCTGTTTATTTTCAGTGCTTCTCTGAAGCATTCATTTTGAGTCTCCCTTTATTAACAAGCATATATATTTGAAATTATGTAATAGAATCCAAAATAAGATTAGCTTTCACTTCAGAATTTTATTGCTCTCCATTGAAAATCACAGATTGGTATGGCAGCTCTGCTCTGTACCATGAGGACTGAGAGTCCTTTGTGCTGTACCACCCAGGTCCCAGTGGTCCAGGATGGCTCCCCAGGGCTCTGCAGCCCAGCAGCAGCAAGAGGAAGGGCAGGTGCGGCCCTCACATTGCATACATGTATTTCCACTCAAATCTCATTGGGCACAACATGGACTGTGGCCACATCTGGCTTTAGGGGAAGCAGGGAAATTCTAGGCAACAATTTGGTTAAAAATCAAAGGTGTGCTGTAGAAGGAGGTGGAAGCAGATTGCAGTTTCTGTCACACTTGTATATCTTAAGTTGTCTCTGATCCCTTTGCACACTTGGCTTTCCTAATAAAACTACTTTTGTTGTGAAAGAGATCTAGGACAATAAGAAGCTGAGGTTTGAAAATATACAGAGATTCCTTAGAGGGGGGATAACTCACAAGCTCTGCCTCTTCTCTAGCATCTCCAGTTGCTGGTTTATCTTTTATGATTTCTGGGTGGCCTTGTGTTCTGTTACACCCCTAATCCCACTCAAATTTGACACAATATGAAAACATAAAGATAATATTCATCTTAAAACTCAGGCACTTTAGAGGATGAGTCATTGTAAATATAGCTGCCAGTTATACTCAATAAATGTAGTTTATGTTTTAATTTGTAATAAAGGAAAACCAAAAAGGGATGGATGATTCATAGTACTTGACTTGCTATTAACTCATGTATATGAGATGATCACAAGCCAACCATGTACAAGGCTCAGCATAGCCTGACCATGAAAATATTCCAGATGATACACATGAGCAAAAACATCTTTTGATTCCATGTCGAAGCACTGTGCATATCTATACTGTGCTGTAAAGATAAGGGGAAGCCAAGTGTGGTGGTACACACCTGTAGTCCCAGTACTTGGGAAGCTGAGACAGGAGGATTGCAGGTTCAAGGACAGTCTCAGCAACATAGTGAAACTCTCAGCAACCTAGTGAGACCTGTTTCCAAACAAAAAATATAAAAAGGGGCTGGGGGTGTAACTCAGAGGTAGAATGCCTCTAGCTTCAATTCCCGGTAACACAAAATAAATAAATAGATAAAGTAAATAAGTAAGTAAAAATAAAGATAAGAGGAGACAAAGGGATAATTTCATAACTCGTAGAAAGAATGACAATTATAAATAAGTTTTTTTAACAGTCTGATCTCTCTCCTGAATGGATCTGTGCTTCAGTGATTAGAAACTTGATATAAAGATGAGAATTTCTAAGAATAATGTTACTTAAATATATTTGAAATTGTTAATAAGAACCAAATGAATTTATACTTTTGTTGTTTATATTCTGCATTTTGAAACACTGATTTTTTTTTTTGCGGTACGGGGGATTAAACCCAGGGGCATTCTACTGCCAAGCTCCACCCCCAGCCCTATTTTTTATTCTTTATTTTGAAACAGGGTCTCACTAATTTGCGGAGGCCTCACTAAGTAGCTGAGGCTGGTCACAAACCTGCAATCCTCCTGTCTCAGTCTCCCAAGTACTGGGATTACAAGCATGCACCATCACTCCCAGCTGAAACACTGATTTTTTTAACAAAATATTTTAAAACTTATCTAGTTAAGTATCATTTTGTTATTTTTATTTCTAAGTATTTCTGTATTATGATTAGAAACAGATTTCTCAAACTTTGGCTTTATGGTATTAGTTAGCCATATCTATTTATCCTCTGACTTCCTCAGTCTTAAAAATTTACACCTGCACTTAAGAAATATGATCTCAACCCCAGCAATCATTCCTCTATTATATTAGTTAATTCTTGCCTGTGTTCTCCAGCAGTCTTAAGCATTAAAGAAATACTGTTTGAAGTAGTTTAGAAGGAGGTATTCCAGGACTTGGGTGGCTAACCCTTTCTGCTTAGAGTCTCTTTCAATAACAGGACTCTTCAAAGTGAGGTGTGGTGGTGCATGCCTGTTATTCCAGTACTTGGGAGGCTAAGACAGGAGGATCACAGGGTAGAGGCCAGCCTTGGCAATTTAGTGAGGCTCTCAGCAATTTAGTGAGACCCTGTTTCAAAATAAAAAATAAAATAGGTCTGGGAGTGTAGTACCTGAGTTCAGTCCCTAGTACCACAATCACCATCATCATCATCATCAACATCATCATCATCATCCTCTTTGCCTATGTATAGTCCAGGAGTCTCGATTTATAAATAGCATTGGTCTTTTTATTTGTAAACAAAGTTCTGCTGGGATGCACTTGAATTAGGGTTGCCCTTGTTATTTGTCTCTGGGGAAATTGCTTCCTGATATTCTAGACAGATCCACAGTGTATTGGGAGTATGAGAGCCATACTTTTTCATTGTCTCCTTACAATGAGATTCTGTCACCAAAATATTATATTCTCTCCTAGAAAATTTGCATTTGGAAAGAGAATTTTGTTTTAATGTTAGCAATGAGAGACCTTTCTCTTCAGTGTAATAGTGTCCAGTGGGTTTTGAGACAATTTTAATTTAAAAAATGCTGTTTTTTGGCTATGCTGTGGATCAAACTTGGGACTGTGTATATGTTAGACAAGCACTCTGCCACTGAGCTACATCCCAACCCTTGAGAAATACTTTTGTGCTGCTAGTTAGGAAAACACATCAAAAAAGAATGTTTGCTTCTCTAGAAACCCAGTGCTCACTTCCAGGTACCACCAGAGCACTGGGATGGAAATGAAAGGCTGTCATTTGTGCTGTGATGTGTTGCTTAGGGGTCCCACCACATTGTCTTTGGAGAACTGTGCCTTTCTCAAATGGGTACTGTTTATGTTGGATGGCTTTTGTTCCTAGCATGGACAAAAGTCAAATGCATCACATGCCCTACATAAACAAGTCTCCAGCTTACAATCAGGACTCCTTCCAGAAGTTCATTTGTAAGGCATTTGTTTAAAATTCAGAATGTGCTCGTCCTGGGAAGCAGTGTATAAATGATGGCTGGGGAGGCCAAGCTAGCCCACCAAAGCCTGTTTAATGCGTCTTGTCACTAGAGTCATACTGTTATCCTTGATTCATCCTGGAAGGGGAGGAGATCTCATGCAATACAGGAGAAAGAGGAAGAGAGGCTCTTTGTCTTCTCTCTCCAGGGTCTCTTTCCCCTCATTTCTTAATCTTCCTAATCCTCATTTGTTTTTTCAGAAAGGGTAAAGGGATATCTGTCTCTTGGTATTTCACCCCAACTAAATGACTTCCCCTCACAATGCCCTTAAGATCTCTCAGAACATCGATTTCAGAATAGAAGGGATCTGTTCTTTTGACCTTACACGTGATTTTGTGCAGCTCAACATGATCCTATGACCCTCTAATCTTAAATATGGCATTTCCAAGTCATGTCTAATTAGTCAATTCTGCTTGGTGTTACAAAATGAAGAATAATCCAAAAAGGAAAATGGGCCACAATATGAAAGAAATTGTTCCTCAACTAGTGTTGATTTGGCAGTGTCTGGAGACATTGACTGCCACAACTGGACATCTAGCTGGAAGAGGCCAGAGATGTGTGGCTTAACATCCTATAATTCACAGGACAGCTACCCATAGCAGTTATCCAGATTAAAATACCAATAGGACTGAGATTGAGAAACCATATTTTGACCAGGTCCTAAAGTGTGGGTTGTTTGCAGGTATTACATTGGGAATATCTTGGCCAAACAGTTTGGGAGATGCAGGATTTAAGATTTTCCTGGTGCGCCGGGCATGGTGGCGCACGCTTGTAATCCCAGTACTTTGGGAGGCGGAGACCGGAGGATCCGGGTTTGTGGCCAGCCTCAGCTCTCGCTCTGTCTCTCTCTCTCTCTCTCTCTCTCTCTCTCTCTCCCCCCTTAGTGAGGCCCTCCACAACCTCGTGAGACCCGGTTTCAAAATAAAGCATAAAAAATAGGGTCGGGGGTGTAGCGCGGAGGTAGAATGCCTCTGCGTTCAATCCCCGGTACCGCAAAAAAAAAAAAAAAAGAGTTTCCTGGTGTTTTGGGTTGGCTGACAGTTGTAGCAAGCCCCTTATTACAAACATTTGAAATTAGCATAGCCTCCAATTCCAGTTGAGAAGAATGTACTGAGAGCCTCCTGTACCCCAGCACTAGAGATACAGCAGGTTATGAGACAGACAAATGCCTGTCCCTACTGAGTGTACTCTAGTGGCTGGGGGGACAACACTTAACTACATACATGTGTAATTATGTGTGTGCATGGATGTCAGAGAGCTGGGAAAAGAGAGTTAGAGGGTGCAAGGTGCTATGAAGAATAAAAAAGGAAAGCAGGAAGTATGGGTGAAAAGAGTCAGGGAAGAACTGTAATTTTTAATGGGTAAGTTGAGGAAGGCCTTATTCAACAGGCAGCATTTCAGTGGCATCTGAAGGAGATAAGAGAGCAAGCCGTTTGGCTATTCTAAAGGAAGAGAATCCAGGCTAAACATGGGGCGACTGAAGAGGCTCCAGTGTGGCAGTCTTTTGCCCCTCCAGCTGCCCTGAGCCCTCTCCCATGGATGGAACTGGGACCTCTCCTACAAGTCCCATTTGGCAGTGGGGACAGTTGGTTAGAGTACTGGGAGTCCTTGAAGTTACCGACCGCCCAAACACCAGAGCCTCATGTTGGAGTCATGAAGGGAACTTAATGTGTCTTTAACAGGGTTTTGTTTTACAACTCTTTCCCTTCTTCCATGTTGAGAAAAACTCCAGGTAATGTCTACTCAGGGCTGGAGTACATTTGGAGGAGAGGGAAATGAGAGGTCAAAAGTACGTGGATTTCTGGTATGCTGTCCTGGCTTGTGGGCTGCCTTTTCTGGGTTTCTAGGCCTGGCATGGTCCTATCCTGGTGTGGCTGTTGTAGACACGGGACATTTGGCACACACATTGACAGCTAAAAGCAGAACTTCTAAGCCTCATGTCAAGAGTCCACCGCAGGCCTCTATCCCGGGGCTTAATTGCACCCCAAGAGAACAGGCTTGGAGCCTGTGAATGTTATTGGGTGGGCGGGTGCCCTGTGCCCTCCCCGCTTTTGTGGCACTAAAGAATGTGAGGGCCAGAATCTCCAGAGGAACAATTCTGTCTTTGTTGGAGAGCAAATTATTTCCTCGCAGTCGTTTTCAGTACAGAGATTAGAAAGAGATGTAAACGGTGTGGCCTTTTCCCCTCAATTTTTCCTTTTCAATCCACTCAGGACACAGTGCTCTACACCTCGCAGCCAAGAACGGCCACCAGGACTGCATCAAGAAGCTCCTCCAGGTAAACAGGTGGTGCCAACTTAAAATGATAAATGTGTCACTTTTAACGTGTGAAGGTTATCTGTGAAAAAAGAAATCTCTCCCCTGTGCATGTGTGTGTGTGCACATGCACACACGCTCACACACACACACATGCACAAATAACTTTTCATGCTATCCCAGAACCCATGTGTCCTAAGTAGCCTCCATACTGAAATGATAGCATGGGAGAAGATTGTTGCTATAGCAACTCTGCTGGCAGACAGGAGGCTCCAAACCAAAATTTGGAGTGTCTCCCTAGGATCAGCCCCCACCCATTAATTCAGTTCCTCTTTCACTTTTCCAAAGGACTTGTAGCCTCTCCATAGTCAGTTTTTACAAACTGTTGGAAATCCTCGCCATACTGGATCTCCAGTGTCCTGGTATTCTCTGTGTGCATGTATACTTCTGCCACCCTGAAACCCATCAAGTTATATGATTACAATGCACCAATTAAAAATAAATTAATTAATTAAAAAAACACTGTAAAACTTTTTCAGCCATTGTTTCCTTGTGTGTAACTTGGTTCTTTGGTTAAGTGCTTGGTTATATTCTTTATAATTTTAAGCCAATGTCCTGGTTTGATAACCTTGCCAGGCAGTTTGTAATGATGCCTTAAGGTGATGACTTCCATACATCTGTAAAGATGCATATTTAATGAAGCCCCAATAGCCAGCCTTATAGTAGCATCCAGCTGTTGCTAGTCCAAATGCAAGCTGGCTGTTTTCAGGAACAGCACAGAGTAATAAAATACATGTTTGGAGTACTGTCTGTTCTGTCAAGCTGTTGTCTCGGCCCTCACAGGCACTGTTTGGGACCCAGCATCTTGCTTTAATTTGACTTTGAAATTCTAATGCAGAAATGTGGTCACATCCTTCAGCTCATTTGCTCTGTTGATCACGCAGCTTCTTGTCTTGCATTATATGATGCACGCTACTGCCGGTCCCAGGAATGTTGGACCTCAGCAGGTCTTTGAAGCAAAAATCAAGAAAAATAGATCAGTGTTTGTGATGTGGCACTCTGAGCCCTTGAAGACAATTGATACAGAGCTTTTCTTACCTGCCTCCTACAGGACGAGGCACTCTGGATAAATGACACTCACTCACTTGCCCAAGTACCCTGCTGTACTCTTGGCCCCATCTCAGGTTTTTTGTTTTTGCTTTTTATTTTGTTTTTTAAGTTGTGTTTTAAATCTCCATCCTATCCTAGCTTGGCTATGCAGACCTTGCATCTGACTCTGATTTTAAGGAAGATTTAACCTGACAAGCTGGAAGTCCTTGTGGGCTAGGACCAGATATTCTAGCCTCTAATGTAATTTTATATCTGGTTATGCAAATGGGTTGGTTTTTGTCTGGAATCTTTGAAGCCTTTAAACAGTTCCTTGTGCCATTCTAAAATTAGGCCAAAGCTTGGTAAGTAGTAACTCAATCTCCATTCTTCTTACCACGAAAGGGCAGGCATCTCATTCTGAGGTCGGTTGATCTTACCTCCTCCAACTTGCACATTGTCTGACCCCAGTTCTTCTTTTGGGTAGCTGGTGAAACGTCAGTCCTTCTGTTGGACCATTTCCCTTGGAGCCTGGGCCTCTCTACTCAGTTCTTCACCTCCTGGACAAGCTAGGCTTTCTGTGATGTGACCGTTTGTCTCCTTCTCTGCTCATCCTCCACACTCTGTATTTGGTGATCTCTCTGGGCTCTCCAGGCCCTTGCCTTTATTGTCTGTCTGCTAGATATGTCCCCACTCCAGTGAATACCACTTTAAAGTTCTGTCTTCTCAAGGCAATGAGCACCAGTAGAGCCTTAGAAGATTCTGTAGATTCAAATGAACTCACTCCCTCCCCTTGACAGCTGGCCACCTTCCCATCCTTTCTTATACCAAGTGTTCTCTGGCCACCATGGTGTTAAGCAGTGAATATATACTGATGAACAGAGCAGTCACTCTCCTGGTAGAGCTCACAGGCTGGTAAATAAGGATACAAATATATAATACCAATTGGAAAGCACTAAGAAGAAAACTAACAAGGTGCTGAGAAGTGGTGGTTCAGGGAAGACCTCTAGGTGGAGGTGATATTTAAATGGAGATCCCCAATATGCAGAGTGTCAAGGGGAATGCATCCCAAGCAGATAGAACAAGTGCAAAGGGTCTGAGGTAGGAACGGTGCTGGTCAGGGAGGACAGAAGGCCAGTGCATGAGCCAGAGGAGAAGCAGGTAAAGAGGAAATGTGGCACAGAATGCAGGGCCCTGGGTGTCATGACAGCTGGACTGTAATTAATCCTAAGCACAGCGTGGAACTGTGAAGGGCTCTTAAGTAGACAGCAACATTTACAGTTTTAAAAGATGGTTCTAGTTGTGTAGAGAAGTTATTAACAGGAGGAAAAGCAGATGGGGGAGACGCTCAAGGAGGCTGTCTTAACTAACCAGATGAGAAGGCGCTGGCTGAGCCTAGGAGAGAACAGATCTGGTTTGCAGACAGGATGATGGGGGGGGTGGATTAGACGTGGTAGGAGGAGAAGAAGGAGAAATCCAAGATGACTGGGTGGTTTCTGGATCATTGTCTAAAGGATGGTGCAGTTCACAGAGACATTAAAGGACCTGAGAGAAACAGGTTGGGTGTGGAAGAGGGGGAAGTTTTGTCTTTGAGGTGCCTGTAAGGAGGCACCTTGGGTTATCAAGCCTGGTGCTCACAGGTGACATGTGTTTGAAGAAGAATGCAGGTTCTGACAGGTTCAAATCCCGGCTCAGCCATTCACTGTGACTTGAGAAATTATTATTAACGTCTCTGCTTCAGTTCCTCATGTGAAAATGGGGGTATTGTGAGGAGCCCTAAAGCAATTCCTTGAACAGAGCCTGGCACATGCTAGCTACCACTGACACAACAGTTAATTGTTGTTATTATTGGTGAGATCTACCCTGGAGTCACTAGCCTCTAGACTTCTGGATGGTATTTGAAGCTATGGGTGTGGATGAGATTCCAAGGAAGAGAGCTTTGAGAAAGAGTGGTGAAGAAGCCTGGGGTTTTGTGTTTGGCTGAAGGAGGTTGGGCGGCCAGAGCAGTAGAGCAAAAGCAGAAGAGGATGAGCCAGGCCAGGAGTTGAGGAGCTGAGAGGAGGAGTGTTTAGAAAAGAAAGAGTGGACTGGCGCTGAAAGGTTGGTAAGAGGAGGACACAAGTGCTCAGTGTCATTGGAGACGGGAAGATTGCTGGTGACTTTGACCAGGGCCATCTCCATGGAGTCTAACGGGCAGTCACTCAACCGCAGTGGGTTCAGGAGAGGATGGGCGGCGAGGAAGCGTGGACTGTGTGGAGGTGGTTCTTAAGAGAAAGCTGGTTTTACGAAGGACGACAGAGAATTAGGAAAGGCAATGGGGGAAAAGATAGACCAAGGTGAGTCTGTTAGCTGGCGGAGTGACCCAGGGCTGATGGAGTGAGGATGTAAGGGAGGAATGGACAGACAAACCAGCCAAGGTTGGCTCTTTGCCTGTCATGATTATTTGCAGATCTTTCCTTCCCCACAAAGGACTGTAGGCCTCTGGAGCGTAGCAGTGGGGCTTATGTAAGTTTATGCCCACCTCATAAGTCACATCAGACCTTGCAGGAAAAGGATGAACTGAACAGAATTTGTGCAGGATATGCATTTATTGATTTTTTTGTCTTGTAGTCCAAATGTCCAGCCGAAAGTATTGACAGCTCTGGAAAAACAGCTCTACATTATGCAGGTAACTTTTATTCTCTTGTTCGTCATCTCCTGCCATAGGAAGCACTAACTTTTATTTATCTTTATTCTGCCAGCATTGCTAGGCATTCCCCCTTTACTTGGTTTCTGAGACACGTAGAGTTTTACCAAGGAGCACACCCAGGAGTCATCAGTTGTCTGCCACGCAGCCGGTGAAAGTCATCATGGCTGATATATTTTAACTAGGGCTCAGGGTATAGCTAGCTCAGTGGGAGAGTGTGTGCTTAGCATGCACAAGGCCCTGGGTTCATCTCCAGCACCAATTACACACATATATGTGAGTGCATATGTACATTTTTATATATTTAAACACTAATTTAAAGTTTCTTTTTAAACTAAGCAATAATCATAAATACTTGTGGATTCAGGTAATAGGTAATAGAGATTTTTTTAATTTAGGGATCATGATATTTATCAATGTTTTGTCCTCGTATCTGTCTCTCAGCTTCAAGCAACAAATATTGACACTGAATCCTGGGGCAATTACATATTAGATGTAGAAACTTTTATTATTATTATTATTATTATTACTTTATTACTATCCAGGACGACTGGATATTAGATGTAAAAACTCTTTAATTGCTAGTTGTGGAGAAACTAAGTTGTATGAAAACCTAAACCAAGTGTTTGCCTAAAGGCCTCTGGTAGTCACTGGCTTTACGTCTGGATAACTCTAAGATTAAGTAGTACTTTCAATTGCCTCTTACTTAACCTTCCTGAGACCATTTCTCTTGCGTGTAACTCAGTGAATGTGTGCCGACTGAGGAAAACACGAACTCTTCCTTGTGTTTGATGCCCCTGGTTGGGACTGTACCTTTGTGACCCACTGCTGTATTTGTATTTTTCTTCCCTCAGCGGCGCAGGGCTGGCTTCAAGCTGTGCAGGTCCTCAGTGAGCACAAGAGCCCCGTAAACCTCAAGGATTTGGTAAGTACCAGGTGGGCCCTAGAGGTGGAAATGGACAGTGCATTGTGGATACCTCTGAGAGTCACTGAGACTTAGAGACCCAAGGGTCCGGCAGTGTTCTATTGCTTTTCAACCGAGATCCTCTTCAGCAAAATGGTTCTGTATGTTATTTCTCATTGGTCCCTAAATCATTAGTAAGACATTTTGTAGCATGTACTTCTTACATATTTGTATTTGTTTCTAAGTATAGACATGTGTTCTGCATTAACCTAAATATGAATAAAACTTACTTTCTTAATTTGTAAATATAAAAAGTAAGTCTAAATAGAAATGCTATAGCTGGGTGTGGTGGTGCATGCCTATAATCCCAGTACTTGGGAGACTGAGACAGGAGGATTGCAAGTTCATGGCCAGCTTCAGCAATTTATCAAGGCCCTCCACAACTTAGTGAGACCCTGTTTCAAAATAAAAAATAAAATAGGGCTGGAGGTGTAGCTCAGAGGTAGAATACTCCTGGGTTCAATCCCCAGTACTACAGAAAAAAAATGGGTGTGGTGGCGCATGCTTGTAATCCCAGTACTTGGGAGGCTGAGACAGGAGGATCGCAGGTTTGAGGTCAGCCTCAGCTAGTTAGTGAGGCTCTCCGCAACTTAGTGAGACCCTGTTTAAAAATAAAGAATAAAAAATAGGGCTGGAGGTGTAGGTCAGAGGTAGAATGCCCCTGGGTTCAATCCCCAGAACCGCAAAAACAAAAAACAACAACAAAAAAACCTGTGATTTTCTGTACCCCATGTGTCATCCTGGATACCTTCTGGTTAGAATTTCCCAACTTTGAAGACCACTTCTAACCTATTGTGACCTCACTGAGCTATTTTGATAATATTTTTATATGCCTATTGTATATAGCTACAGAGTTTAATGTCATAAGGTAGCAGGAGAATTCATGTGCATACTTGTATCTCATGGAGATACTGTGAAATGACTTGATAGACTCTGCAAATCTTATGCTCTGAGCTTTAGCATAGGTTGAGCATCCCTAATCCAAAAAACCAAAATCTAAAACACTGCAAATCTGAAACTTTGAGCACCAACATGATGCCACAAGTGGAAAATCCCACACCATGAAAGTTTGTTTTTTGCACATAATTAAGCATGTTCTATAAATTATTTTCAGACTATGTTTATGAGGTCTAAAAGAAACATAAATGAATTTCATATTTAAACTTGGGTCACATCTGCAAGATATCTTACTGTGTGTATGCAGATATTCCAAAATTAAAAAATATCCCAAATCTGAAACACTTCATGAATAGAAAGTATTACGACTTTACAGAAATAATGCATGAAGATCTGTCTAAAATTGTACTATAAGACAATCCTGCCAGGTATAGTGGCACACACCTACAATCCTAGCTACTTGGGAGGCTGAGACAGGAGGATTACAAGTTAAGGTTAGCCTGGGCAGTTTAGCAAGACATTGTCAAAGGACTGAGATGTAACTTAGTGGTAGAACACTTGTCTAGCATGTGCTAGGCCTTGGGTTCAATCCTAATACCATTAAAAAAAAGACTTAATCCTTAAGCAATGATTGTATTTTTTTATTTATTTATGTGTGTGGGAGGGTACTGGGGATTGAACCCAGGGGCATTCTGCCTCTGAGCTACACCCCCAGGCTTATTTTTTTATTTTTTTATTTTTTGAAACAGAGTCTCACCAAGTTGCTGAGGGCCATGCTAATTTGCTGAGGCTGGCCTCCTTGAACCTGACTTGTAGAATATGCCCCCCCCAGAAAAAAACAACAAAATAATCGCTCTTCTTTATAGTTTATATCATTTTCATGAGGCCTTCCTCACCTTGGATTACAGAAATTCTTACCTATATGTTCTTCTAGTATTTTTCTCATTTGTTTTATATTGTAATGTTATAATTCTTAATCCATCCAATATGGTTTATATGTGAGTTGGGGATCTAATTTTCTTTTCTTCCCCAAAGGATTGCCAGTTGTCATGACATATTAATTCTTTTCATCAATCTCTTTATCTTGTGTCAGTAACAGACAAGCAGACTCTTAATTTATGTTTTGATACTTACAAAGATTATGGGCTGGGTATGGTGGCACATGCCTGTAGGTTTGAGGCCAGCATGCGATAACTTAGCGAGACTCTGTTTCGAAATTTAAAATAAAATAGGGCTAAGGGTATAGCTCAGAGGTAGAACACCCCTAGGTTCAATCCCCAGTACCACCAAAAATAAAAATAAAAGTAAAAAAAGATTATGAAGAGATATGTTTTCTGAGAATGGGAAGAAAAGAGCCAAATAGCAGTAAATCCTTAGTTCTCTGGGAAGAAGCCGCTTAGAGAGTGAGAGTTCCTTCTGAGACCCTGTGGAGACCAGTCCTTCATTTTTCCAGAAAGATCCCTCAGTATACGTGATATACTTGCCTGGAGCTTTAACACACTTTGGGTTCTCTGTTCTCTTACCTGATCACTCTTGAGTAAGAGCCAAGGGAGCAAGAGACGTCCAGGGAAATGCTAACAGTTAGTGAAATTCCACAAGAAGAGTGGTGCTAAGATGGAACGGTGGCCCTGAAAGGGCACAAAATAGCATGATGGGTAATATTAGACCAGCAGTACAAGTCGGGGAGAAAAATGTGGACAGAACAAGGACATTGCAATTCTAGCACTTGGTGCCAGAGCTGACATCTAGTTCTGCATTTGTCTCCTAGGATGGGAATATACCGCTGCTTCTCGCGGTACAAAATGGCCATGGCGAGGTCTGCCGCTTTCTTCTGGATCACGGAGCAGATATCAATTCCAGGGACAAAGATGGAAGGTGCCACACAATTAGGCAGAAATCATGTGATACCCACATTCTGAGTCTTTCAAAATCATAGCTGTATTTTGGATAATTTGTTATAAAGTGGTTTTAACTTCTTTCTTTTTTAATTTTCTACCTTTTTGATAATCAAGAATCTGTTTCAACTTAAAAGCAATTTTCCCCAGACCTTTGTGAGCATCACTGCTTAGTCCGTGATGAGAACATTAAATATTAAAGTGATTTAAACTACTTCCTGTGATTGTTCATAAAAAATAAGTAAACATATTGATCGCTTTTTAAAAAATGGTCTTCACAATTTATAGGTTCATTAACATACTTGAGGTAAAAGGACAAGATTTGTGCCAATCGTAGTAAGTTCTATCATTTTATATCAAATAATATAGATGATTAGTTCTATGTTGTTTGACCAAATATGGTTTAATGTTTTGATTTAATCTTTAAAAAAAAAGCACCACTTAACTTCATCTTGATAGCATTCCACTTTGAATTCCCCAGAAGATCAAGTGTAGTAAAAGTTTGACTGGCTTTAATCTTCTTTTTTCCCAGGAAAGAGTTTTTGCATTTGGTTAATACTAATTTTTCTCTCTTTTTTCTTTAGAACTGCTCTCATGCTGGCTTGTAAGACTGGCATCTCTAGCATCGTGGAAGCCTTAATTAAAAAGGGTGCAGACCTAAACCTTGTAGATTCTCTGGGACACAATGCCTTACATTATTCCAAACTCTCAGAAAATGCAGGAATTCAAAGCCTTCTATTATCGAAAATCTCTCAGGATGCTGGTATGTGAAAGAAAATAGCCTATGTTGTTTTAAATTTATCCACTCCTTGTTCCCCAAAGGATAAAGGAATTTGTGCAATATGATATATTTTATTATTCTTTTAAACATATGCTTGAAGAAAAATGAAGTGTTAAATGTTGTGTATGGTGTGTGTGTGTGTGTGTGTGTGTGTGTGTGTGTGTGCGCGCGCGCGCGCGCAAGTGTATGCGTGTGTATGCGTCATTATGGTTCTTAAAATTCTTTTTTTTTCACTTTTTTTCTTTAGACTTAAAGACCCCAACCAAACCAAAGCAGGTATTTATCTTTTGGGGGTGGGGATTTTTTTCTTCTTTGTGGGAATTTGAAAATGTTCAGATTCAACTTCCTGGTTCACTAGAAAAGTGATAATGACTATGTTGAAAATACTTAAGGACTGAAATATCTTCGGAACAAATGATATATTGTTATGAGGTGGTAAATGTTTTCTTAATGATTTACCTTATTTCAAAAGCATGTCACTTTAAACTTGCTACCTATATATTCATCTTTTTCTGGAATGTACTAATACTTCCTACTGGTGTGAAATGTTTGTGGTTTAAACTCTGAGACTGAGTAACAGTATTTTAAATGCTTATAATATCACATAGACTACAGACCTAATAGTCAAAAAATGTTATTTAATGAAAATAAGAGATTCAGCTTTTCCTTTTATTTTAATTGGGGATTTTTCCAAAATGTCTTCTGATGTTAACAAAGTAGAAATTGAGAAGTCTGCCCTGTTATTTTACAGTTTCTCCTGAAAGCATGTTATCACTATCAAGTTATGTTTGGCTGTTTATTTATACATCAAGGTTCTTGAAGAAATCAAACAGCAAATACTCAATACTGAATAACCTTCATAGATGAGGTTCCCCTTTTCCCTCACGTTACTTTTTTGTTGTGGTGGCGGTACTGGATTGAATGAACCCAGGGGCACTCTACCTGTGAGCTATACCCCCAGCCCTTTTTATTTTTTTATTTTGAAACTGGGTCTCCCTAAGTTGCTGAGTACCTTATTGCATTGCTAAGGCTGGCCTCAAACCTGCAATCCTCTTTTCTCAGCTTCCCAAGTACTGGGATTATAGATGTGCACCACCAAGCCTGGCTCGTGTTACATGTGCCAGTGTGGGAAATACCATTGCTCACATTATGATGCTCGGTTCTGATTATGGTAGACAATTCCTCACCCTTCACTTTCCCTGTTCTCCACACCAACTTACTCTAGTTTTGTCAATTATTATTAGTTTTTTAATCTTCTCGCTGTGAAAGCATGGGCTGCTAGAAGAAAACTTGGAGCATGATGTTACTTATTTTTATGTTGGTAGCAGATTTCAGATGCTGATGGATTAAGAAATGCATGAACTGTTGAGGTTTTTCTCATTTGTTTGATGAAGCTACTCGCTCAGACTTTACTAACCTAACTAACCCACCTCCATTCTTTGGACTGTGATAACTTTCAGCATGATCAAGTCTCTAAAATAAGCTCAGAAAGAAGTGGAACTCCAAAAAAACGCAAAGCTCCACCACCTCCTATCAGTCCTACTCAGGTAAAAAACAAAGCAAACCGACAGTCAACAAGTGTACAGCAACCAAGTCATCATTTTGTCATTTCGTATTGAGGCCAAAAAGGAATGTTTCAGAACTGATCCTTAAGTGCACAATTAAAGTTTTTCTTTAGTGGTTTTACTTTTTAGTATTATTATTATTATTATTATTATTATTTATTATTAGTATTATTATTATCATTATTATTATTATTATGGGTACTGAGGATTGAATCCAGGGGCATTCTAACTCACATCTACACCCCCAGCCCTTTTTATTTTGTAACAGGGTCTTGCTAAGTTGCTGAGGCTGGCCTCAAACCTGCGATTCTCCTGTGTCATTCTCCAAGTACTGGGGTTACAGGTGTGTGCCACCACATCTGGCTCTTCAGTGGATTTAGGTTTAAGCCGGGCATGGTGGTGCATGCTTGTAATCCCAGTTCTTGGGAGGCTGAGACCGGAGGATCCGGGTTCGCTGCCAGCCTCAGCTACTTAGTAAGGCCCTCCGCAATTTAGTGAGACCCTGTTTCAAAATAAAGAATAAAAAATAGAGCTGGGGGTGTAGCTCGGAGGTAGAATCCCCCTGGTTCAATCCCCAGTACTGCAAAAAAAAAAAAAAGTTATAAATTATAGAGCTGGGAACTTAATTCACTGGTAGAAAGCTTGCCTGACATGTGCAAGGTCCTGGGTTCAATCCCAGGACTATTAAAAAAAACAAAGCAAATTACAAATTGTAATAAGAAGGATTTTGATTATTAATATGGAAAAATATCAATTTTTATCTATCTCAAAACTGTAGTATCTTTTTTAAAAGCCTCAAGGAAATTTCTCAAAATCTTATAAGAAGAACTTTTTCCTTAAGATAATAAGTTGAGTCTATTTTTAGTTCCTTGTTCTAGTCAGGGGTAGGGGACTGAGTGAGGCAGTTAGATGAAAATGAATTTGTGCTGCTTTCTTAAAACATTGCTAAAATATATTTTCCTTTCTAATTGCATTTACAGTTGACTAATATTAATATTAAGATATTAATATTAAAAGTAGTCATGAGTTTATCATGACTACTTCATAGAGGAGGAAGTTCAGAAATCTATGAAATGGCAAATAAAAATAGGCTGGGGTTTGTTATTTAGAAAAATAATAGGACATAAAGAGTATAATCCACATTCAGATAGTAAAGAGGAATATCTCATCTGATGAATAATTTTAGATATATGTTAGAATATTCTTCATTAATAGGCTTCTCAACTGGCAATAGAAATTTTATAGATTTTAAAAATTGATTCTAGTTAGCCAGGCGTGGTCGCGCACGCTTGTAATCCCAGTACTTGGGAGGCTGAGACCGGAGAATCCGGGTTCACGGCCAGCCTCAGCTACTTAGTGAGACTCTCTGCAACTTAGTGAGACCCTGTTTCAAAATAAAGAATAAAAAATAGGGCTGGGGGTGTAGCTCAGAGGTAGAATGC
>PVJS01026969.1:8482-26697 GCA_004027185.1 Glis glis | reverse complement strand
AGGGATTGAACCCAGGGGCGTTCTACCTCTGGGCTACACCCCCAGCCCTATTTTTTTATACTTTATTTTGAAACAGGGTCTCACTAAGTTATGGAGGGCCTCACTAAGTAGCTGAGGCTGGCTGCGAACCCCGATCCTCCGGTCTCAGCTTCCCAAGTACTGGGATTACAAGCATGTGCCACCACGCCCGGCTGCAAACTTTGTTTTAAAACCCCCAATAGTGGCATGTATTTGGCCTTCAAAACCAAGCAGATCCTTCATTTCACCAGGTTTTACTCAGATTTGACATCGATAGGCTAAGATGCCACCCCAGGCAGCAGCTATTATCTGGAAGAGGGCCCTTGATGTCTTGGTACAGAAGATGTAAATAGTTGACAACTGTCTTGTCCCTTTCAGTGCCTTGCTCTGTGTGGTGAGTTCATAAGAACTGGGACCATTTTGAGATGGGGGCACACATTCATATATAAAAATGTGAGTCAAAGTTAAAACCCTTTCAAGTATTTGAAGAGAACAAATTAAATATATGTGTAACATATGGATGTATGTTTTAAAATGGTAACTTTGTGTGTTTCTCCCACTAAAGTTCTGTTTTAGAGAGCATGGACCTTTTCCTCACTGTTAAACTCCCAGGGTTATACACTTTACACCTCATCCTTTCTTTCTTAAGTTCTGGTGAATAAACCTGGGTTCCTTTCCCCAAGCTGCATTTCCCTAGGGAGATGTATATATATTTAGGTGATATACATATATATTTAGGTGTATTATTTGTGTGTTTGTGTATGTACATGTCTGTATGTTAGCTGTTAGATAGCCTTATTCCCATTGATGGTTCCTAACACGTTAAAAAAAACACAAGTTTCTTTTGTGAACCAGGCAGACTATATAAGCAAACATACAGAGAAGAACTAATCAAACAACAGATAATGGCAGTTGCAGAGTTGCAAGAAGCGGTAAACTCTGCGTACAATAGTTGTTCACAGTCCCTCGGATGTTTGAAATAAAACCTCATCTTGTGTAGCCACTTCTTTTCCCCTCTAAAATGTTTGCCTAGGAATTATCCATTTTTTGTGTTATCAGCTTGCAGAGTTGATCTGAACTGTATTTAGCTGTTAGCTACTAGAGATTTTTTTATTATGGGAGACTTGAGTGGTATCAGATTGTAAGAATTTCTGGAAATACCCCCTCCACTGTGTGCCCCATGACCAAGGGAGTAGATTCTTGTCCTTTGGAGCCCCTGTCCAGAGAGCTCTTGCCTTGGCCACACTCACTCTGCAATCACCTGACAGTCAGTGCCTTTGCTTTGCTGAATTGTGTTTGCTTGATCCCTGCAGGTTTACTCACGCCTCCCTCTTCCCCGCCTTCCTTGGCTGACCAGGGTCATGGTGCTATGCATACTTATATAAAGTTCTCACATTATTATCAGTGCTTGGCTTTCTCTTCTTGGTTATGATTTAGCATAATTTAATGTTTTGGGTCTCTAAATTGGATGATTCTATGTTCTATTATCAGCTTTTTGCATTAGATACTTTAAATTGGGAACACCTGCTTTTTAAAAAGCGTGCTAGTGAGATCCTCCCGTGATTGCTCAAGCAAAGACTAAAATGAGAGGACTGGGAATAGACGGTAGTAAGCAAAATGAAACCAAGAGTTTTAACCTCCCCATGGTATTGTTAGAATCACAGCATGGAGAAGGAGAAGAGGATACACAACTAGCTGTAGCAGTCTGTTTAGAATGGCATCAGGTTCTGTGTCTGTAGAGAGAAACTTGAAGGATGAGATACCCAATAGGAGAAAAACGTGCAAGGAGAAGAGCAAACAGGTCAGAGAAGTGGAACATAAAAATGAACCCGAGAGCAAGATGAGCTCAGAGACTCCTGGACACAGAAGGATGGCCCCAAGGGACACGTGCAGGTTGGGTGCCAGGATGGCTTTCAGGCCTCTCCTTGCCCCTGGGAGCCAGCCCTCTGAAGAGCTGCTGGTAAGGTGAAGTTGAGGCCTTAGAGGAAGCCCTGTGAGCTTTGTGGATGCGAGGGCTGGGGGACAGGGCAGGAGGAAGGGAAGGGAAAACAGTAGAGTGCTCCCTCCTTTCCGTCATCCCTCGCTCTGTCCTTCATCCCTGCGCCTTTATTCAGTATCTTCATGGCATTCAGCTTTATTTTAGTCATGGGGTGTCCACAGTTGAATTTGCAGTTTCTAGGGATTTCAGCCCTTCCTCTGGCCAGTCACGCTTTCCAGATGGCTCGCCTGACTCAGGTGTAACCTTATTCTTAAAGGGCAAGGCTTCTACCCAGCACACTGTGTGGGAGGGACAAAAAACCTGATGAAGCTTTCTTCAGCAGATCCCCACGCAGATGTGACAATTTGTAGAACCCCCTCCAGTAGGTTGATTTTTCTTAAGGGCTGTAAGTAGCTGGGAAATCCCAGGGTCTGATAAAAGCTCTCATGGTGCCAGACTGCTTTTTTGTATGAAGCAGGTTTTAACTTCCTAGGTCAGAGTTTGGATTAATAAAGTTGGTTAGTTTTTGTTTTTCTTCATCTTTCAAGTATAGAAAGAGCATTGGTGCCAGGTGTGGTGGCGCACACTTGTAATCCCAGTACTTGGGAGGCGGAGACCGGAGGATCCGGGTTCGCGGCCAGCCTCAGCTACTTACTGAGGCCCTCCACAACTTCGTGAGACCCAGTTTCAAAATAAAGTATAAAAAATAGGGCCGGGGGTGTAGCTCGGAGGTAAAACGCCCCTGGGTTCAATCCCTGGTACCACACAAAAAAATAAATAAATAAAAGAAAGAGCATTGGTGACTTTTCTTCCTGCCAAATTCTCTCCCCAGTGGCCTGACCATCATAGCAAGGATCCTGATGCCCTTAGCACATGTAATCTAACCTTTTTCTCGTGTCTCTAAATACTTTGGCTCCAAAAAGCAGTCTTAAACCTCTACTCCATTTTGTTATGTATACAGTAAAGCTCTTCAGAACAGATAGATACTTTTTTTTTTTTGGTACTGGAGATTGAACCCAGGGGGATTTACCTCTGAGCTACACCCCAGCCCTTTTTATTTTTTGTTTTGAAACAGGGTCTTACTAGGTTGCTGAGGTTGTCCTTGAACCTGTGATCCTCCTGTCTGAGCCTCTCAAGTACTGGGATTACAGGCATGCGCCACCATGCCTGGCTCAAAACAGATACTTCTAAAAAGACATTTGGATCCTGGCTAACCTGAGTTTAATTTCAGTTCTAGCTGTGAAACAGTTCACTATTAGGGCATTATTGAGTACCCACTTATATGCCAGACAGTAAATAAAAAGATATTTCTTATATCCAACAACACAGTAGAAGGGCAGAGTCCTAGGGCAAGTAGAGCGTTAGGATGGGAGTAGTCGCAGGGCATCATGAAAACACAGTAAGAGGCCTAACTTAATTGAAATGAACCTTCTGGAGCAGCAGCGGGGTCTTCAAAGGAAGAATAGAAGGGCATCAATGCCAGTGGAACAGTGTAAGAGTGCTTTTGAAACCTTGAAACAGCTTGATACATTTGGGGAGATAAGCATTAGTATTGCTGGGTGTAAGGTAGGAATATTGGGACATGAGGTTAATTATGCCAATAAAAAGAGTAATGATTTGGGAGGTAAAATGTTTACACTAATTAGACCAAAGTCTTCTTGAGGATTTTAGAAACAATTTTTATATAATTTTCTTATTTTAACCTGTTCATCAGAAACTTTATTAAGTGCTCCTACAATGTAATTTTGTTGGCCTTGCTTTTGATTCAACATAGGTATTTGAGAGAAATGCAGCATTTTTATAATTTGGTCTTTGGAGAAGCTGCCCTGGTCTTCTGAATTACTGCTGAGTTATAACTTCACCTCACTGTTTACTTCCTTCACACTCGGTTTTGGGTTGTTTTTCCCCCTCCATCTAGTTTCATTCTCACTATACAGCCTTCTAAACAAATTATGATTTCTCTATTTCCTTATTCAACTAGTTCCTTATTAGCTAGCTGAGCCCAATGAATTAGAATTTAAATAAGCAGTTTTCATATTGCATTTGGCCTTCACCTCATAGTACTCCATTGTTGGGGAAGATACAAGTAGAGATGAACCATGATGGTGTTGAAGTAAGTCTGCTCCAACACACCTAATGATACAAGTCCTAATGGACTTGTTGCCTCTGGCTCACCAACTTGTAGCATTCTGAAGCAGTGTTTCCGTGGGTTCTTTTGATATCTATGTGCTTTACTGTCTGCCTGATTATTTTTTCTTTTCTTTATCTTTTTTCTCCCCCCCCCCCCAGCTATCATCTATCCTTAAGCTCCTATAGGACTTAAAACTGTGAACTGTAAGAATTAGATTATCTAAAAAAGAGACTTTGGACAAATTGTTACATATTCACATGGCTTACAATGAAAGATTATCCATTGTCCATTTTCCTATCAGTAAATTCAATAATGATAGGTAATATGTAGACTACTGAATTAAAATATATATGGGTGACAGTGGAATAAATGATAGTTATTGTGAACAAAAGCATTTTCCAGCCAGTTACACCCTAAGTCTATTCTAGTGGCCATCCTCTCTTGTTAAGTGTAGCACATTAATTTTAAAAGGACGCTTATACATTTCAAACTTACAACATGATTGTTGGTTCTATTTAAGTAGTCATGTCTTGCCATTGATGAAAATGAAAGCAAGTCTGTTGCTTTCTCCCAAGCAGAGCATGAGAGGGTTTTCTGGTGGAGATGGCCTTGAGATTGGTTAATTTTGCAGTTTCTTCATGCTGAAGGGAAATCATGGTAGTTAACAAGAAGCTCAATGTCAGAAAGAGAGGGAGGCAACTTGGGGCTTAGGTTCCTCCCACTACTAAAGAAAGTGCAGCTGCACGTTTTTAATATGCACGGCAGGAGATTTCAGCAGCTCGATGATATATAGTGCATTAATGTTGAAAAGATAAACACATTTGGAGAGCACAGGAAGGGCCTTGTGTTTTTATGTTAGCAGAATGCTTCCTAATGAATAAGAATGTGCTGCTGGCTTCACAGAACCATATGGCAGCTTTTCTAATTTTAGTTGGGTGCAGATGCATAATTCTCTCATTTTACCTTCTAGAACCTTTGAGATGCTATATAACTTTTCCTGTAATATTTAATCTATAGTGCTTGCCCAGAAACTGCCTGTCATTGTTTCAATGACTTCTTTGCTCTGCTACTGGGTTTGACAGTCACTTCACCTGGAACCATCCAGTTTCTACATGCAAGAAAAGATGGAAATTGTGGGTGTATTCCCTGTAGAGTCTTAAAATTTGTTGTGGAGGTGATTAGACTTGTGTTTGACATCAGTCCACTGAAAAAATTGATATATTTCTGGGTGAATTATTTTACTCATTTTGAAGCAGTGGAATTAATTATAAAATCTTCACAAAGTATCAGGTTCATTTTAGTCAGAGTCTAATGCTTTAAGTAGCACAGCTTTACTAGTATCTACTGTCTTCATGCTTGACCAAACATAAAAATAGCAAACTTTTAATTGGTTCTCATGTCTGAGATATCTAAACATGGGCAATGCAAAGGTTTTTCTATGTATGTGTAAATATCCTGTGGACTGTGTCTCGAAGTACTTTTCCAGAATGGATGCTATTTGTTTGAATTCTAACTTTTTAAAGACAGGCTAATAATGTCCACAAAATTTCTATAGCCTTTTCAGATACCCCCCACCCCCCAGAAAAGAAAGGAAGGAAAGAAAGAATATCAACTTCTGCCATAATGGCAGTATCACCCTGTCCCTATAATGGCAGACATTAAAGTGCATGGCGGTTTCTAAGTAATGATGGTGCTTGTCACTGCTCTGCTGGAGTTAGAACAATCCTGTGGCTGTCCCTTGAGCCGTGACTGCCATCCCTGTGAAGGGATGGTACTCTGTTTTGATAGTGTTTTTGCAGACTCTTGAGTTTATGTTCTCCATGCATTTGCCTAATAAACAAATAGATAAAACTCCTTAATATGTGAAGATGTATTTGTTACCAAACACCAATAAATGATACTTTAAAGAATATGTAAAGGTATTTTTAAAAAGGAAATAACACCACTTAATAATTTACAAATATCTAATGTGCTTTTTTACAGATAAATATTTTTTTTTGCTAGGATCAGTTTCTGATTTATTGCTGTTCTCACCAGAAAACTGGAATTTTACTTTCAAACTGATGCCTGTGCATGTCAGTGATAAAGAGCAATTTAATCTAGCTGCTTCAAAAAAAGATGGTTTTGTGTATGCTTGTACTTTTAATTCAGTTATATTTCTAGAGATGAAATGTTTCCCTATTCACCTTCCTTTTGTTCTAAGAGAAAACACGAATAATAATTACTTATGAAAAAAGACATGGAATATAATATTAATGATTTTCCTCCAGTTTGTGGTATGATTCATCTTAACATAGTCCCTGAAGAGATGGGGTTTGCTCTCTGCTTTGAAACTGGAAATTTAATTAATTGGTATTGGATTTCTGGAGTATAGACAAATGGAGAAGGGAACTGGGAGGGGTTGCTCTTGAAGCAGCTACCTAGTAGGGAAGGATAGTTAGAAAAAGATGATAGAGGCACCCTGGGACAGCCTCTCCAATTGGGTCTTGCATTTGTAAAACTGTGCTGTTAAAATGATCATAGCTATTTTATGATTTTAAAAAACCTTTTGGGAGTGGAGAAGAAAAGGATAGAATTATTTTTTGATTCATATTTTCTTAGGTCATATTCTTTATCTAAAAAGAATAACTTTATTTGTTAAAGAATAATGGTTAAAGTGCAGCAGGAAGACATGATGAAGCCAAGGCATAGAGAAGAAATCTTTTCTTAGGCTCTGAAAATTAAACTTTAGCATTTCTTCTCTGATTTAATAGTTCCATCTGTAATAATGAGATTTCATAAGGTTGTGATCATGTGAAATTCTGGGACTAGCTTTCTACTGTTGAGTTTACTGACGGATATTTTTGTAACAGAATGTATTTTTATGGTTAATGGATGCAAAATATAGAAAACTAAATATAGTTTGTGACCGCTGAGAAAACTGCCTAATTTTAAAAATATTAAATAGTGTATTTTAGTATAGTAATGCTGTACTTACAGAAGCACAAATATATTTAAGGATTTAAGCTTATTTTTATCTGAGACATAAATAGCATACTCATTACAGAAATGCTCTGTCAAGATAGCATTATATGTCCATTTAACATATTAGTATATCTTAAAAGGAGTCCTTCTCTCCTTCTTCCTCTTCTCCTCCTCCTATTTAATTTCAGGGCTCAACTGAACATTGAACAGAGGTGGTAATTACTCCATGAGAAGTACCCAAATAACAAATTCAGGGCCAGTTTAATTTAGATTCCAATTATATTGGTAAAGCCATATTTCTGGGTGTTTTCTATCAGTTCATATTATTGATTTTTTTCTTTTTAATACTGAGAAATGATCAAAGCAAAAATTCAATACATAATTAAAAAATAGATTGGCTAAAATATACATATATTCCAAGCATTCTTGTGCAGACAGAAGTAAGAACCCCTGAGTTCTTACCCTTGGGTTCCTGTTTATTTAGTTCACTGAATAATGAAACTCAATCAATCTCTCCCCGCCATCCTTTTTTTTTTTTTTTGGTGGTACTGGGGATTAAACCCAGCGGCATTCTACCTCTGAGTTACACCCTCAGCCCTATTTTATTTTTTATTTTAAAACAGGGTCTTGCTAAGTTGCTGTTGCTGGTCTTGAACCTAGGAAGTACAGGGATTACAGGCGTGTGCCACCAGGCTTGGCTTCCATTTTCTTAATATACATAAATTACATATTTTTAAACATTCCAATATTTTCTAAAAGTTCTCTTGCAGTTATAATCTATAGACTCATTTGGAGTTTTCTTTCAAGTCACATGTTCCACTAATATAATTTCAGATGGAGCCAGGCATGGTGGCCACGCTTGTAATCCCAGTACTTGGTAGGCTGAGACCAGAGGATCTAAATTCGCGACCAGCCTCAGCTACTTAGTGAGGCCGTCAGCAACTTAGACCCTGTTTCAAATTAAAGAACAAAAAAATAGGCCTGGGGGTATAGTTCGGAGGTAGAATGCCCTTGAGTTCAATCCCCAGTACTGCAAAAAAAATAATAATAATAATAATAATAATTTCAGATGGATCTTATAAAAATGTTTGTTGTTTCATTTTTAGTCAACGGTTGCTAGAGCTCCAGTTTATATAAACTCTTTGCCAGTGTTCCTAAATAATGATTGAGACCAGACAGAGATTTCCTAGCAGCCCTCTCTCCTTGTTGCCATCCGCTGGCACATCCTGTATAATCCAGCTCAGTTTCACAATGTATGTGAAATATTTTCAGCTATGTACAGCCATTTTTCTCTTTTCTTTGAACTTAAAGTTAGTTCCTTGCAGCTTAGCCCTTTGCTATTTGCATTTGGTTCAGTTATAACTGTTTTGCCTTCCTGGCTGAAGTGTGAGCCCTCAGCCAGCAAGAATTGTTCACTTCCACGACCAGCTGCACATTGACACATACACACCACTGAACCTGCCCCAGAGCACTGTTCCATCTCCTCACGCGGGCCACCCATTCTCTGTGACTAGTTGTAAGGGTGCTGCTTTTTCTCTTTTCTTCTTCTTCTTCTACTTCTTCTTTCCTTCCCCCTACCCCCATTTTGGTACTGGGATTGAACCCAGGGGCATTCTACCTCTGAGCTACACCCCCAGCCCTTTTTTTATTTTTAAATTTGAAACAAGATCTTGCTAAGTTGCTGAGGGCCTGGCTAAATTTTGCCCAGGCTGGCCTCAAACTTGTGATCCTCTTGTCTCGGCCTCCCAAGTACTGGGATTACAGATGTGCACCATCATGCCCAGCTCAGTACAGTAAATCCATACAGTGGCTTCCCCCTCACCCACCCACTCAGTTCTGGGGATAGAACCCAGAGCCTCATGCATATCAGGCAAGCACCACTGAGCTACATTCCCACCCCAGTTTTTTTCTTTTACAGATTTATCAGTTTAATATTATGAAGAGGGAAAAAATCAGCATATTTTGTTGTTATAAACAATTTTTCAAATTGATAATTATTTTTATCCAGGCTTTCCAGCAGTGCTCCAAACACATTTTTTTACCAGATCTAAATCATTCCTAATTTAAGTTTTAGGCCCATACCCCAAATTATATCTGATCTTTAAATTTCTAATAATAAAATACTGTGTTGATTCAGTCCTGATTCTACGTATCTTCTGATAAAAGTCCAAACTTCTTTGCCTGAGCTTGTTGCTAGAATATTTAAAATACACAAGCATGAGGATAAATCACTGTTTAGGAACTTACCTGATTGATTTATCTTAGTGTAAGTTTTATAAATTCCTCAAAGACATTAATAGATCAATTTAGTTCCTCAAAAAGATGATCAGATCCTCAAAATATAAATATTTCACGAAGTCTGATTGCCTTTTAAAGAGTCAGAAGTGGATTATTATCACAAACATCGTTATTTTGTAATTATTTTATCCTAAAATGCAACATTAATATAGACACCACAGAAAACAGTAATTCATTACTATTGTCATATCACAATTTCATATGACAACAGCCTGAGATTTTCTAGAGGTCAGTGATAAGTAAAGTTGCTTTTTGATGGGCAGATGTTGTTTCATTGCTCACTGTCCCAACATTAAGCTGAATTAAGCTCCTCTTCCTACTCCTCCTCCTCCCTCTCCCTCCCACCACCCCACCCCTGTGGAGGCAGGACTGGGAATTGGCCTTAGGGCCTTACACTCTACCACTGAGCTATATTCCCAGCCCAAGTCCTTTCTTTAAAAGGAATAAAACAAGTTGTAACAGTGGTAGAATGGAACTTGGGCCCTGAGAAAAAATGAGATGCATTGAAACTTACTATGGCAATACAAAATGATTTGTTAAGCTGGGCATGGTGGCACACACTTGTAATCCCAGTACTTGGGAGGCTGAGACTGGAGAATCCGGGTTCGTGGCCAGCCTCAGCATCTTTGAGACCCTGTTTCAAAATAAAGAATAAAAAAATAGGGCTGGGGGTGTAGCGTGGAGGTAGAATGCCTCTGGGTTCAATCCCCAATACTGCAAAAATAAAAGAGAGAGACCAATTCACGCCTATAATCCCAGTACTTGGGAGGCTGAGACAGGAGCACGTTCAAGGACAGCCTCAGCAATCGCGAGACTCTCATCAACCTAGCAAGACCCTGTTTAAAAATAAAAATAAAATAGGGCTGGGGGTTTAGCTTGGAAGTAGAATGCCCATGGGTTCAATCCCCAGTACCACAAAAAAAAAAAAGACCAATTCTTCTCTAGGAACCCTAAACCATATTTCGTGACTCTGCCCACCTCCTCCCTTTCTTTTCCTCTCCCTACACGCTGAGGGCCAGCAAAACAAAAGGGGAAAATTGGTTCCTCTCTCCACACACCTTCAACTTCACTACTTTTACACTTCTGGGAATGAGTGCCAGTGGAGAATCTAGTCTGTCAATCATATGACAAATGTTTAGTGAAAACCTCTCTGAAAGCTGGGCGTGATGGCACACACCTGTAATCCCAGGAATTGGAAGGAGGTTCCAGACCAGTCTCAACAACTTAGTGATACCCTGTGTCAAAAGAAAAAAGGCTGGAGTGTAGCTCAGATGTAGAATGCCCCTGGGTTCAATCCCCAGAACCAAAAAAAAACAGAACAAAAAATCTCTATGAAACAGGGACAGTGCAGGCTCTGAGTTTCCAGACACTGACCCTTTCTCGTGAAACTTCCGTCTGGTGGGGTGGTGTGTCATTTCATGGACTGTAGGAGGTAGGAAAATGGGGATGTATCAGACTCTCATATAAGGAAAACCTTCCAATCTGTGCATGTTCCCACTGCAAATTCTGGCACATCCTTCTCGGGGGATTTTCTTTTCATGTACAGCACTCTGATTTGAGAATCACTGCTGCTACTGAAGGAGGGTTCTGGCAGGAGAAAGGCAGATCTGTGGATATGAGGAGGCAGAGCAAAGGCTACAGACCACTCATCCTATGAGATGTTGGCACCTTCTCCTCGACATTGACTGCCACCATGCTCAAGACAAAAAATAAATGAGAATGCTGCAGGACAGGCCCATGGTTCTGAGATTTTTTTTTATTTATTTATTTATTTATTTTTTTTTTTTTGCCATACCAGGGATTGAACCCAGGGGCGTTCTACCTCCGCGCTACACCCCCCAGCCCTATTTTTTATACTTTATTTTGAAACCGGGTCTCACGAAGTTGCGGAGGGCCTCACTAGGTAGAGAGAGAGAGAGAGACAGGGGGAGAGAGAGAGAGAGAGCTGAGGCTGGCCTCGAACCCGGATCCTCCGGTCTCCGCCTCCCAAAGTACTGGGATTACAAGCGTGCGCCACCACGCCCGGCTCCTAGTCACTTTAAACGTGAATATGAAGCTGGGCGTGGTGGCACAAATTTGTAATCTCAGTACTTGGGATGCTGAGACCGGAGGATTGCAGGTTCCAAGCCAGCCTCGGCAACTTAGTAAGGCTCTCAGCAGTTTTATTTTTCTTTCTTGTACTGGGGATTGAACCCAGAGGCATTCTACCTCCAAGCTACACCCCCAGCCCTATTTTATTTTATTTTTAAACAGGGTCTCCCTAGGTTGGTGAGAGTCTCGCTACTTGCTGAGGCAGTCCTCAAACCTGTGATGCTCCTGTCTCAGCCTTCCAAGTACTGGGATTACAGCCACCACACCTGGCTTGACTCGCAGCAATTTAGTGAGACCCTCTTTCCAAATAAAAAATAAAATTGGGTTGGGGGGTGTAGCTTGGAGGTAGAATGCCTCTGAGTTCAATCCCTAGCACCACAAAAATAAAAAAAAAAATTTAAATGTGAATGTGAGCAGAAGCGGGAGAATAAGAATAAGGCAGACCTTGTATTGTGTCAAGTGGGAGCAGCCATAGCAGGTCAGAACTCCTTGCTACTCATCTTCAAATGTGTGCAAGTTTGTCTCTGATTATGCCACTGAATTCTGAACAACAGACCCTCCTTTATCCTAGTTTAGGGAATCTCTTGAGTAGAAACTAATTGTGCCTAGAAAAAGGACCTGTCAGGGACTGGCGCGAAACCTCTCAACTCATTTTCTCAGCAGCCTGAAAGAGCCAGGTTCTAGAGGTGAAGAGCTAATGTCTTGGGCCTGCTTCTAGCTGCTTGTCCTGTTCAGGGGCAGTGGGGATGTGTTCTCCTTTATAGCCACATCTGATCCCACCAGAGATCTTTAAAAGTTGTTATAATAAAAGTATTTCTGTGTCACTCTGCCCTTGAAATAGCACCACCATTTAATTCACGCTTATGTTTGTTGCAGAGAAAGCAGCAGCTGCCAACATAGACGAAGTGCAGAAGTCAGATGTGTCGTCCACAGGGCAGGGTGTCATCGACAAGGATGCGCTGGGGCCTATGATGCTTGAGGTAGCGCGCCCTCGTGTTCCTTCTATATTTTAAAATGTCAATCTTCACATGATTTTATTTCATTACAGGTGAATATAATTTAAGAAGCATCCATGCTAGTACTACAGACCTCTTGAGCTAACTAATATGTGTGCATGTATCTGTGTCCTGGCTCCTGCTTCCAATATATATGTGTTTGAAATAAATAATGTAGAATTAAATTAACTAGATTAGAATATAAATGGACAGGTTTTTATTGCCAGTTGATAACTCATTTTGGAAAACAAGTCCTATTCATATTCTGTGTTCACAAGTCCTATTTAACTCTGTGATATAGTTTAGTTTGAAATGTTCCCAAACTGTTAAATTTATATATGCCATGTATCTGCCTGTATGTGCAAGTTAAAATTTGAGAACCAAAGAGTTTTATGCTTTTTATGTATGTTACTTCAAACTAGCTTATTTATCTCCTAAAAATGAAAATTGAAATAATAGCAGAAGGAACTTTTAAGATAAGCGTTAATATAAAGCTTGGTCTTAATTGCCTCTTCTTTATAACTGTGGAAAGCTTCATGACCAACTACCATTTAGAATAGAATCCACTTTTCCTATTTTATTAACTAGTACTAAAAACCAAGTGCTTGGCTGTACCTGTTCCAAAATTAAAATTCGAGATGTAGGCTATGGTAAAATGAGAAAAAGTGTCATTGAATATATAACAAGAAACAGAGGAACCCGGAGACATAAATTATGTCAGTCCTCAGGATAATTTACTTGGCTGATAATATGATGAGGTTGAAAAGTACCACGGCCAGAAGCTTTGCGGCATTGTCCTTGTAGAATCAGCCTGCTGAGCAGCCACACACACATAAGAAATTAGGGTTTATAAAATAAAGATAACCAGTACTTTCACAGCCTTATTACCCCCTTTTTTCAGTTGGTGCATAAGATGATTTTTATTTTTAGAAAATTAATTCTGTGAAAATCTACCATATAATTGGGGGCGGGAGGTGAGGGAGAGACAGAGAAGATTGAAGATCATCTGACCTGGTCTTTGTATTTAGAAATGACAAAATTCATTCCCTGGGGCTGGACCTGCTGCCAAAAGGATTTAAATGACCCCTCCTTGGCCCTTGTTTATCTTCTCTTGAATCACTGGCTTGAAAACATTCAACCACAATTTTCAAGGAAAAAACAGAACCACTCTTGACCTGATTTCCCATACTCATGGAGGCAGTGGAGGGCAGAGTGGTACTCCGCACTCGGATTTTAGAAGCAGATAGTAAAAACTTAACTAGGAGGACTGTTTACAAGTACGTGAAAGAAAGTAGATAATTTCCTTTGGAAAAACTTTGGAATTACAAACAAAATTGATTTGAAAATTATGGTAACCTAAATTGTTACAATTGGGAAATTTCCATATATCTGTGTTTATTCATTATGTCTGGGGGAAAATTAGAGTAAACACTCTTGGGAAGACTTTTGAGGCTTCTGAAAAGGAATACTTGGAGTAACTATAAGACTGTGACTCAAGCCCTTTGGGAGTAAGTTCATTAATTGCAGAAATCAAATTGCTAGGTGTCAGTGGACCTGATCTCATAAAATCAAACCAACAGTTTTGCTGTTTGAAAATAATCTCAGAATTCAGAGCACTGAGCAAGTACCTATGCAGCAGAACTTTAGTGCTGAATATAAAGAGGTAATGCTTGAATCTTGTGACTTATGGTTTAAATTTAAATCTTTATCCCTGTTTATATGTAATCATTTAGACAGAGAAAACATATTCTCATGGAGCTGTTCCTAGGCATAGATGCACACTCATGCTTGCATCATAGCATAGTGGTTGCTAGGCAGCAAAACCAAATGTTAGCTTTTTTCATCAGAGCATTTCATAGTGAGCTTTTAAAAAGCATGGTTTCATCAGATGAAACAATTTCATCTTCCAGTTTTATAAGACCACAGATCAGTCTTTTTAACTATAGTATAAAGCAGTAGAAAGAAACATACATTTTCAAAAATAAACTATAGGAAGAAAACAACTTCCAACCAAGACTGATATATCCAACAAAGCTATCATTTAAAACTGATGAAGAAATAAAAATGTTCCATGATAAATAAACATTTAAAGAATCCATGAGAACCAAGCCAACACTAGAGAAAATCCTAAAAGAAATAAATCACGAAGAAGGAAAAACAAGCAATTTTCAGAACCACAGGAGAGGTGAACTCCACCAGGTAGGCAACTAAACAAGATTTGTCAGTACAGCAAACAGAAAATAGAACTCAAAATGATAGGAAACAAAAATCATATCTCAATAATAACGTTGAATGTCAAAGGACTCAACTCCCCAATTAAAAGGCATAGACTGACAATGTGGATTAAAAAGCATAACCCAACTATATGCTGCTTAGAAGAAACTCACCTTCTAGCCAAAGATACTCATATGCTTAAGGTAAAAGAATAGAAAAAGATATTGCATGCGAACGGAGATCGAAAACAAGCAGGGGTAGTAACGCTTATATGTGACAAAACAGACTTTAAGCTAAAACACATCAGAAGAGACTAAGAGGGTCACTTCTTACTAATAAAAGGAACAATCCAACAAGAAGATATAATAATAGTAAACATTTACGCCCCAAATGTGGGTGCACCCACATTCATAAAACAAAGTCTTCGGGACATCAGGTCCCAAATAGACCCAAACACAATAATATTGGGAGATTTCAACACACCACTCACACCACTAGACCGATCCTCCAGACAAAAGATGAATAAAGATTGTTTAGACCTAAAGAAAACTATAGACCAAATGGATCTAATAGACACATACAGATTATTTCAACCAGTTATTTCAACCAGCAACACCTGAATACACATTTTTCTCAACTGCCCACAGAACATTCTCCAAAATAGACCACACACTGGGTCACAAAGCAAGCCCCAGCAAATTCAAAAGATGTGATATAATTCCCTGCATCTTCTCAGATCACAACAGAATGAAACTGGAAATTAACAACAGGAAGACCAAAAGTAATCACATAAATACATGGAGACTGAATGATACACTTCTGAACGAGGACTGGATCAGAAAAGAAATAAGGGGAGAAATAAAAAAATTCCTGAAATTAAACGAAAATAGAGACATGACGCACCAAAATCTATGGGACACTTTGAAGGCAGTGTTAAAAGGAAAGTGTATAGCACTGAGTGCCCACATAAGAAAAACAGAAAGCATCCAAATAAATAACCTAATGACACACCTCAAGGATCTTGAAAAACAGGAACAGTCGAAGCCCAAAGCCAGTAGAAGGCAGGAGATAACTAAAATCAGAGCAGAAATTAATGAAATAGAGAATTAAAAAAAATACAAAGAATCAACAAAACAAGAAGCTGGTTCTTTGAGAAGATTAACAAAATTGACAAACCATTAGCTAACCTAACCAAAAGAAGGAGAGAATCAACCCAAATTACCAAAATCAGAAATGAAAAAGGGGACATCACCACAGATAGTGGAGAAATCCAGAGGATTATAAGAAACTACTTTGAAAACTTATACTCCAATAAAATGGAAAACATGGAAGAAATGGAAAGATTTCTAGACACGTACAACCTACCTAAATTGAACCAAGAGGATATAGAAAACCTGAATCAACCAAGCAAGCACAGAGATAGAAACAGCAATAAAAAGTCTTCCATCAAAGAAAAGCCCAGGTCCAGATGGTTTTCCAGCTGAATTTTACAAAACCTTTACAGAAAACTAAAACCAATACTTCGCAAGCTATTCCGTGAAATTGAAAGAGATGGAATTCTTCCAAATTCCTTTACAAGGCCAACATCACATTAATACCAAAGCCAAATAAAGATACCTCAAGAAAAGAAAATTACAGACCAATATCATTAATGAACATAGACGCAAAAATTCTAAATAAAATACTAGCCACGCACATTCAAAACCATATTGAGAAAATCATACACCATGACCAAGTTGGTTTCATCCCAGGAAAGCAAGGCTGGTTCAACACACCCAAAACAATACATGTTATTCACCACATAAATCTAACTAAAAACAAGAATCACATGATTATTTCAATAGATGTGGAAAAAGCATTTGACAAAATTCAACATCCATTCATGTTAAGAACTCTACAGAAAATCAGAATAGAAGGAACATACCTCAACATCATTAAGTCAATATATAAGAAACCCAGTGCCAACATCATATTGAATGGAGGAAAATTACCAGAATTCCCCTTAAAATCAGGAGCAAGACAAGGATGCCCACTATCACCACTCCTTTTCAATATAGTCCTCGAAACTATTGCCAGAGCAATAAGACAAGAGAAGGATATCAAAGGAATTCAAATAGGAAAAGAAGATGATATGATTTGCAGATGATATGATCCTATATCTAGAAGACCCAAAGAACTCAACCAAAAATCTACTAGAGCTGATTAACAAATTCAGCAAAGTAGCAGGATATAAGATCAACCTAAAAAAATCAGTAGCTTTCATATATGCCAACCATGAATCCACTGAGAAAGAAATTCAGAAAACAATTCCATTCGCGATAACTTCAAAACCAATCAAATACCTAGGAATAAACTTAACCAAAGAGGTAAAAGACCTCTACAATGAAAACTACAGAACACTGAAGAAAGAAATTGAAGATCTTAGAAGATGGAAAGATCTCCCCTGCTCTTGGATAGGCAGAATAAATATTATCAAAATCGCCATTCTGCCAAAAATGATCTACAGAGTCAATGCAATCCCTATCAAAATACCAACATCATTTTTCACAGATCTAGAAAAATCAGTCATTAATTTCATATGGAGAAACAAAAGACTCAGAATAGCTAAAGCAATTCTCAGCAATAAGAACCATGCAGGAGGCATCACAATTCCTGACTTCAGATTATACTACAGAGCTATAGTAATAAAATCAGCATGGTATTGGCACAAAAACAGACACATAGACCAGTGGAACAGAATAGAAGATATAGAAACAAGTTCACAAACTTACAGCCAATTGGTTTTCGACAAAGGTGCCAAACACATACGTTGGAGAAAGGACAGTCTTTTCAACAAATGGTGCTGGGAAAACTGGTTATCTACCTGTAGAAAAATGGAACTAAATCCTTATCTCTCACCCTGCACAAGAGTCAACTCGAGATGGATCAAAGACCTGGAAGTTAGACCAGAGACTGTGAAATTATTAGAAGAAGGCATAGGTTCAACACTCCATCATATAGGCATAGGTAGAAACTTCCTCAACCAGACCTCCAAAGCACAGGAAATTAAAACAAGAATTAATAAGTGGGATAGCATTAAACTGCAAAGCTTCTGCTCATCAAAGGAAACCATCAAGAGTCTAAAGAGAAAGCCTGCGGAATGGGAGAAGATCTTTGCAAGCTATCCCTCTGACAGAGGTCTAATATCTAGGATATACAAAGAACTTAAAAGGCTTTCCACTTAGAAAACAAATAATCTGATCAAGAAGTGGGCAACTGGAATGAATAGACACTTCACGAAAGAAGAGATACAAATGGCCAATAGATAGATGAAAAAATGTTCAACATCATTAGCAATCAGGGAGATGCAAATCAAAACTACTCTAAGATTTCATCTGACCCCAATTAGAATGGCAATCATTAAGAAGTCAAACAACAACAAATGTTGGCAAAGATGTGGGGAAATTGGGACTCTTCTACACTGTTGGTGGGATTGCAAGCTATTTCAACCACTATGGAGATCAGTGTGGAGATTCCTCAGAAAACT